>JAKOPK010000060.1:0-86331 GCA_024195185.1 Coniferiporia weirii
ACGTGCGAAAAATCTGACCTAAAATGGACCAAACGACATGACACGGTCGTGTCGATTCAACTTTGAACGTCCCTAATCTTTAAACTCAGGAAAATCGCTAGTCCGCTACGGATTAACGCAGGGATTGACTCGGTTATTTCGAGTTTTTTGCGTGGTCTCTACTGTGCGAGTTGATTGGGATCAAGCGACAACGGCCAAGCGCAGTCGAGTGGCGGTGACGTACTGCGCAGCAAGTCGCTCAAAGTAGTGTGCCCGCATTCCACAAGTACTCCCACCGCGCTCAATACCAGCCCCGGGCTGTCTCCTCTCATCGTTACCACCATGGCCTATCGCGACCCGTACTACTCGTCGCAGCATCAGCCGTACTCGGACGGCCCAGAATTTAACCCTTACAATGCCCGTCAGCAGCACCCGACCTACGACCAGAGTGGATACACGGATGAGGACTACCCGAGCGCTACTCAGTCCGGAGAGCATGACCCCAACGCGGGCAACGGGAGAGAGAAGAGCAGATACGAAGAGGCGTTCCCTCCTGTGTTGAGACCGCCAGAGTGTGTCTGTTCTGCTACCTGTTTCTGGCAAAGGCTAACCGATTGCTCACAGGTCAACGGGCGCCATCCGGCTATGGCGCAAGGACCACCGTGGTCCGTTGTGGATGAAGGTGAGCAAGTTCTATAGGATGATGCATGTAAAGTGTCTTATATGTCTGGTAGGGCGGGCGAGGGAAATGCTGCCTTCGTTTCTGCTGCTGTACGCTCTTCACCGCCATCTTCCTGATCATTGGTATCGTGCTTTCCCTGGCAATCGTGAGTCGCATTTATTACCCGCGCATGTCCACGCTAACAAAGCAGTTGTAGTGGATCCGTCCCCCAGACATTACAATTAACCAGGCTGCTCTCGAGTCAGAAAATGGAAGCACTGTAAGCTTTCCGGTCCGTAATTTTGTTATGTCCTGACTCAGTCTTTGCCCAATAAGTTCGCAGTAACATCGGACTCGCTGGACCTCAACTTGGGCGTTAATATCTCGTAAGTTTTCACGAGATGTCTACCACCTGATCTTTAACAATATCTCGGAAGTGTGGCCAATCCGAATTATTTCTCCGTCTCGTTCAAGGACATTAAAGTCAATGTGAGTCATCACAACTATTGCTCTGTGCTGTGCCTTTAGAAACAGATTGATTGGTTATTTTAGTTGACGTACCCTATCAACAATATGGACGTGGGCGGCGGCGAGAAGGACAACGTCGTATTTCATTCGCACACGCAATTGACCTTCGACTTTCCTCTCACGTTATCCTACAACCTGACTGAAGACACCAATGAGGCCGTCTTAAAGGACCTTCTTAGCAAGTGTGGGATCACGGGGACCAAGGAAGATATCACGGTAGATTATAAGATCACGGTACGTTTTGCGATCTCGATGATGTCTTTCCAGTGGTGATTCATATGTATGCCTCGCAGCTCGGGCTGAAAATCCTGTTCGTGACGATCTCGCCCTCGTTTAGCAACTCGTTCAACTTCGAGTGTCCTATAACCGCCGCTGACATCAGTGTACGTATTCCCTTTTGCTCTTAGAAACTGGCTCGTTAATTTATCACACTCCACGCACAGAGCTTGCTAGAAGGTTCAGGATTAAATATAACCAGTATCACAGGCATCTCCACTTGATCTAAACGACTACATGCATCTCCCGCTCGCGCTATCTTTGGATCTATCTACGCTATGTTACGTCCCATATTGACCACATTGTCGCTCTCGACCTTTGCATATACGACCCTCCCTCCTCCGCTCTCATGGACTCTAGAGCCCGGACTTTTGAACAATGCTCGCCTTTCATATTACATACATTCGGGGCGCAGGCGTACTGTAATGAGCACATGTTGCATGCATATAATGTACATGTAACATTCGTTTCTCAATTTGTGTTTATTTCCGTCTCTTGAGCGTTCGTAGGGCCGAGGTTCTTCTGACCGTCCTCGATCTCCCTCATGATAAGTTTACCAACCGTCTCCTCCTGCGTCTCTGCCGCCTCAACCGACACACCGCGCGCACCGCAGTTTGCAAGACAACGTCCGACGAGCCCACGCCATGCAACATGTCCTTCCACACCCTCACATTTCACGTTTTCAATACCTGCAACCGCAACAGGCTGCAGTCCCGCAACGCCCCACGCGCCCGCGGCAGCCGCGCCGAACGACACGCGCGAGAGAAATGCAAGCACATAGTCCGCCTCGGCGTCTGTGTATGCGTTCACAAAGCGACCGGCGACGACGCGCCGCGCGCGTGCCCAGGGGAACGAGTCGGCGCCTGCGGGCGCGGGTGTGCCCATTAAGAACACGTCCTGCACGACGTGGGCGGTCTGAACGGGCGAGAGCGTTGCGAGGTGCTCGAGCGCGGCGAGCACGACCAGCGCGCCGAGTGAGTATCCTGTAAGCGTAACGGGGCGCGTGCCGAATGCGCCTGCGGCGAGCAATACGCCGAGGACCTTGCCCGTCTTGAGTGCGAGCGCCTTTGCATTCGCCCAGGGGTTGTCGATGATCTGCCCGATCTTGAGTAGCGCTATCGGCGAGAGACTCGCAAAGAGCGCAGCAAGGAAGGTGCGCTTAATGATTTCGGATTTGACGTACTTGATTGCATGAGACTTGACGAGATCTCCGAGCGCGGAGGAGAGCCTTCGTAGCGCTTCGACTTCCTGTACGAGGGTGAATGAACATCGTTTTCAAATGCCTCTTATCGGAATAGGGTGCCACTGACCCATTGTAGCGCGAACGTATCTTCAGAGTCATCAAATACGATCCACGGTTCAGTAACATCACCCCTATCACGCAACCAGCCGCTCACGCAAACTCTCACCGCCAGTGTCTTCTTCGGTTCTCTCACCGGCACGATCGCAAAGTCCGCAACGTCTTTCGTATGTCGCGCAACCATCTCCGCGCCCTCCTTTGCGCCGTACATGCCGAACAGAGTCCCACACACCGCAGATGAACTTGCAAGACCGGTTGCAAGTAGCCCAGCGGCGCTTCCGCCAAGACCTAGTGTCCCTAGTACGGCCGACAAGCCCGCGCCGACGAGTGGCGCTGCTAACCCTCCCGTAACACCAACGAGCACGCCACCCGCAAGTGCCGCCCCGCCGACCCCTATTGCGCGCCATGTGCGGTTCTGCCGCGCTTGCGCAGACTGTGCGTCTTGCGCATGTGCTTCTGCGTCTGCCAGAGCGTGGGCAGGATCCTGGAGCGTCGCGCTTGCAGCGGCCTCGTCGAGCGCGCCGAGAGAAAAAAGAAAGGCGCGAGTATGCGCGGAATAGTGTTTGGTGGAGGTAATGTGCAGGAGGAGTACGGTGTTGAGGAGGTGGGAAAGGTCGTCGGGCGGAGGGAGGGCCGCAAGGCCCCGAATTGACGTGTCAGTGAGAGGATCGACAATTGGACATTCTGTGCAGCCCCATGAGCTATTAGTCGCGGAGAGCGGGCGTAGCTTTGAGTCACCCACCTGAACCAGGCTCTTCACATGCCGTCCATACATCCCTCAAAAGTTCGTTAGCCCATTTGTTCATTTCTCGTACGAAGTCTGCAGACAAGTCTTCCGCATCACCCTGAAAGCTTGAATACGTTTCAGCATTCACCCATCGCTCAGTGTTGTTTCTGTGAACCGCAAGTCGCCGATAAACGTGCTCAAAGACGGTGGCACGCTGCTCTACGCTAAGACTCTTCGGTGGTGTCAACTTTTCTAGGTTCGTCTCTGACATCAGTTTCCTGTGGCAAAGCCACGGCAAGCCTGGGTGTATGCGCAAATTGCAGCCTGTGAAGGTCGCAGGTACGAGGCGAGCACAAGGAGGGTTGAACCTGATATGACGCGCAGTGGCACTTACCGGATCTGGATATCATGAGTTTGCTTTTCGTCCTTTCAAACCTAAAGAAAGTAGCATTGCACGAATAACATATTGAAGAGAACAGAAAGTCGGTACACATAAATCTACCGTATAAGAGTTCAGTCATTGCGTTGAGGGAAAGTGCATTGATCCATACCTAACGATACAACTATCGGCGTCGATCGTAGTCCCTGTCTTTGTCGCGCCTTCTATCGTCATCTCTGCGCCCGCCTCTATCGCTGCCTCTTCCAGAATCACGACCGCTCTCGTATTCCTTGTCCCCACGTCTCTCCCTATGGTCGCGATCGGACGCATAATCACGATCGCGGTCCCGTCGTCTGTCGTAATCCCTCTCCCTGTCTTTCTCCCTAGTTCGACTGCGATCACCCGGGCCGTCCCCATCCTTTTCCCTTCTTCTGTCCGGGTCCGGAGATCCTGATGTTCGCCGCGAAGATGTTCCAGAATCCTTTCCACTCCCTTCTCGTTCCTTCTTCACCACAGGGATATACCGCCTTTCAGGCCTGACCGGCTTCTTAGACTTCGATCCGTCATCAACAGCCTCCCGCTCCTTCGCACCGATGCCCAAAAGTGCGGGTCGCGCGGCAGGCAGATATGGTTCAACAATGCCTTTTCGCGTACGGGAAGCCGCCTGGCCTGGTTTCCACCCCATACCGCGTAGCAGTGCCGCACCAAATTGCTCGACAGGAATGCGTGCGTAATCCTCGAGCGATGCCTGTTCTGGACGTGTTACGATGTCGCGTCGGTATGCTTCGGTTTCATCCCCGGGCCGCCAGACGTCCTCGCCAGCCGGTATTGCGCCAATTGTGAGTCCGGAATCAGCATCAGTCTCTCCGTTTTCTTTGGAAATGAGCGCACGCATGGCTACGTCGTCCTCAGTTTCTTGATGGACTTCGGTAGCCTCGAAGCTAGTCGATATCTGGGTGTCATTGCCACTCTCGTCTTCATCCATCCGCATCCTTTTCTCCATTTTAATGAGACCAGCAACAACCGGGCCAGAATTAATGGAGTCCTTCGTTCCAAGTCCGCCAACGCTACCGTCCGCGCCTGTTTTGGCAGCACCGCCCGCTGGGACATACATTTCCGCAGCTTTACGTTTGCGTGCGACCTCCCGCCAATCGCGGTTTGCGAGCGCGGGTATGACGAGAGGACCATCATCTGCCTTCTTCTTCTCTTTGAGTCTGCCGGTAAGCGGGGCTACGGTGAGTTGAAGACATGCATTCGAACACCGCAAAAAAGAGACACACCGCTGGACGCCGAACTGGTCAAAACCTGTGACAATCTCGTCTACGTCTTCCTCCTCATCGTCGCTTGAGTCGTGCTCAACATTAACCTGTCTTTTCGCCCTGCCATTTGCGAGTGGACTTGCGGGTGTCGAGCGACCACTTTCTGTCAGATGGCGGGGCAGTGCAGGGACTTTGAATGTGCTTTCGTGGTCCGAGTCGAGACCTGACGACCCTTGGCGCGATATAGGGGTCGGGCGGCGTACAGTGAAGGATACCTTTGTGGGTGGCGGATTGGCCGCCGACGTCGAGGACATCACGGTTGGTAGGTCGAGAGAGACGGACTCAAAGCTCAATTACGACTCTGGTGGAAACGTGTGACGCTCGTGACAATGGCGTGCCGTCGTGACAGTACTGTTTATGCAGCACAGCCCGGTGGTACTTCTGAGAGTCGGACTTGCACATTCACGAAACCTTTTCTATTATCTTCTGGTAATTTATTCATCGGAAACTGACCTAGATTTTCTCGGCGCTCCCTGGAACGCTTTTACGCATCTGCACTCAAAATAATCAACGCTGCTGCTGTACAACATGGAGGGACAAGCCACTGCCTCAAACGCCAGCCAGCCGCAACACGAAGACTTTGACTTCTGGGAATTCGTAACCTGTGCTAAATGCCACCTTAACTTTTCTTCTGATGGAGTCTCTACACCTACTGTGCCCTTCTGGCTGACGGAATGTGGCCACATCATATGCAACTCGCATCTCAGTACGTCTTAGCTGGGTTATAGAACGAGTGCATTCCACGCATAACCCAAGGGCTAAATGTGCTACGGTGGCATACTTGTTTAGACGCTGACCAGAGCTGCCCAAGCTGCAAAGCGCAGGGAATCGAGCTTATGCCCCTCCAGAAGGAGGTAAGGAACTCAAGATGCGTGGTGGACTTGCTGTCTGTGTAATCTTATTGTCTTCAAGTTGCCTCCACCGATGTCGGACTGGTTCTGCTCTGTACCGTTCAAGTTAGATGCACTTGCACAGACCGCTAAGGTTCTCTGCCCCTTTGCTCGCGAACACGAATTCGTGACAGTGAAAGTTCTAACATCCAACTAGTTTCAACACGAGAGCCTGGCGGCTTCAGTGCGCTATTATAAGAATCGTACAGCACAGTATCGAGTGCTGCTTGAGCGCATGAAGAATGACGTTGCCGACGCGAAGGTCATTAAGAAGTAAGTGCTCTTCCCTTCCTTTTTTGTGTGCACAGCATGTCTAAATTTCTATATGATTAGGGAAAACGAAGCTCTGAGGCGCGAAATGGCACAGCTACGTAACCAGCGGGGACCCCAGGAGCAAGAGCAAAACCAACAGCATAAACAGCACCATAATCATCAACACCAGGAACCGGGCGAGTACCTCAACGCCAACGGAAAGCGGTTTCTGGTAGACCACCGGATGTATATATGCGTCTCATTTCCCTCCTATTGCGGATAAGGAGCCCAAACGACCATGCGCGCATAACTGACTTTTAACTATTTGCATTACAGATCGACGTCGAGCCCGCGGTCGATCCATACACCACTGGGCCCGCCGCGCATCACGCTCCCGCCAGAGCACAACCCACCGCCGTCGTTCGCGAAGTCCGGAGACCCAGACAGCAATTTAGCCCTACGGAGTGTTCAACAAGCAGGCGGGATTCAAGTACCTGGTTCGAGTCACTTTGTCCGGTGAGCATTATTTCAGCGACTCTTTTATACTGACCTCGTCTTATTCATAATCCCCCCCCTAATACAGACATTACGCATATAACCCTCCACAGACTCAACAGACGCATGCTCAGGCTCAGCAAGTCCTCTCACATATACAGCAAGCCCCTGTGCGACAGCGACAGGCTGCGCAAATGCAAAATCAATCGTCAGGATCCAGCCAGAATGACCGACGTCTTATGCCTCCACCGCCAACACCGGTTCGCTCAAAGCTGCAGCAGAATCTCCCGCGAGAACGACAGGTGCAACACGCGACTTCGAGAATCTCGATCTCGGCGCCTACAGTCCAGGGTAAGTCCTCGTGTCAGCGAAGCACCCTGTTCTTTTCGCTTCTTGGGCTCAAAATATCTTGTACACGATACGTCCATGCTCCGGACTTTTTCAGATGCGCATTCTTTCACCCCACGACGGCTGCAGCAGCAAATGTTAACCCCAGCTTACCATCCTGTAATGCAAGGCGAACTGCAAGCGGAAAAGCGGACACTCGGCCAGACGCCTCGACAGTTCGTCCCGTCCACACCTATTAGTGGACCTCGACGCTTCGCACCGCCTACGCCAATGGAGGCCCAACAAAATCGCCCGATTCCGTCCAGCGCAGGGACTCGGGCCGTAGCGGGCTTCCCTCAGGGCCATGCACAACGCACAGCGTTTTCACCCTCGATGTAGTCTCAGCGCTTCCTCTAATGAATAGTCTACATGGTGTCATTGTGGTCCGTCTAGCATGCTTCAGTAGGACAGCCCAACGAAGACTACCGCCACTTGTTCATTTGTCTAGCGGGCCGCTCATGCTGTGTTATGCACCGGCTCGCCTCTTTGGTGCCTGCCTATTGCAGTGCGGGAGCTCATTTAAGTAAAGTGTTAGCGGTGCTGCGTGGGTATCTGTGTCTGTGTCCTTGTGCCTCAAAAGTTGTCCATTTCCCCTTGTCCACCAGTCTTGTACTCTTTTAAGCGCTTTATATGCCCGGATACGACAATGAGATAGTTTCCCCGAATCCGCGCTGGTTATCGACGAGCGTCTACCAGGGGTGATTCTGGTGATACACGTTGCGATCACGCTGTGATTTCAAGCGGTTGCGCCGTTCTTAATTGACTGAATGTGTTCTTATGCATGACTTCCATTCGATCTGATATTATATGCGCCGGACACATCGAACCTGTACTGGCTATACTGAGATCGTTCTTTTGCCGCAATCAAAGCACTGGCCACGGACAGGCCCTGTGCTAGACGCCCGACGCCAGTAACAAAAGCCCAGCGGTGGACCCCGCACTCTCCCCTCCTCTCTATCGATGTCCGCCATGAGCAAGCAGCTCAGCGTGTCAGACGCCGTCGCCGACGCGGGTGCGTTAGAGCGCATACAGCCACTGAAGCCATCTGCTCCCGGTCTGTGCGACGCGCCGCCGTCACGCACACCTGGCGCCGTGTCACGCTCACGCTCGCGCTCGCCGTGCCATGAGGAGTTATCCCCAACATTGACCCTGATCCCGTCGAGTGAGGGCGCGGGTGCGAGCGCAAGCTCGAGCTCAAGCCCGACTCTCCAAAACGCACAGGCCAAGTTTGCAATGAGGAGGAGGAAGAAGGCAGCTACGAGTCCTGAGCCGAGGCCGCCTCCAGCTACGACGAAAGGTTGGACACTTGATGGACTGCTCGCGCTTGGGCCACGCATGCGGCCTGTCTCCCGTGTCTCCCGTGTCTCCGCTTTGCAGAGCGGAACGGCTCTCGAGGCCATTATCCGAAGGGCCGAGACCGAAGGCACACCGCTGATTATCGACGGCTGGCAACACACCCCGTGCTGGCCGGGCGACAGACTATTTGGCACCGAGTGGCTTCTTGAGCATGGAGAACAGAGTGTGTAATTCTTGCTTTATTTGGTACGCCAGGCGGCAACTGATAACCGTCATTAGATATCTCTGTGAGGAACTGCGTATCCCGGGAAGACAAGGACATCCTATTCAAGGAGTTCGTTGAGAAAAGCAGGTCTATTTCCGAGTATGCTGAGGAGGGCGGTGCGTCCAGAAATATGCGCCATTGACTTTTTCTGAGTATAGCCTTAGAGACAGAAAGGCTGTACGGGAAGGATGCGGTGTGCCCCCCAGAATGGCGAGATTGGCTTATGGAAAGTGGCCTACCAGAGATGCTCAAGCCGGGTGGAACAGAAGACGTCCTTGAGTTTCTCCAAGAATCGGTTTGTCCTTTTCCCAGGTTATCTCTTAATTCATCTAAGTGGAGATGAAAGGAACGTGTCGAGACGCTCATGTGCTATCATGGTGTGGGCGACACTTTTACAGCTGCACACAAGGACCTATGCGCGTCTTCGGGCCAGAACCTGATGTGCTCGGCTGAGAACGGTGGTTCTGCGTTCTGGTTCATGGCTTGCTCTGCGGATGCACCACGGGCCCGGGCGTTCTTCAGCGCGCGCGGCGAAGAGCTAGACCACGAGGCACATGTTGTAGCGCCCACGGAGCTTGCCCGCGCGCCTTTCGACGTGTACGTTGCAGAACAACGCGTGGGGGACCTTGTACTTGTCCCTCGCCGCAGCTGCCACCAGGTCTTCAATCGTGGAGGTCTGACGACAAAAATGTCCTGGTCCCGTATGACTGTCGACGGTCTCGTTACCGCCTTTCACCACGAACTTCCAATATACAGGCGGTGAGCGAGGCAATGGTTATGACCTGATTAACGCCGAAGATCAGCCGCTGATTCTGATTAAACCTTAGTGTCTGTCGGCCCGAAACCTACCGCGTTAAGCTACTCGTATATCAAGCCCTCCTCAAGTTTACCAGAGATCTCAAGGAGGTTCAGGAAGAGGTCGCTGCGAATGCTGGAGGAATATCCACAGAAACGCGCCAGCAAGTGAATGAGGGCCACGCTGAAACCGTTCTCGAGTCGCCTCTATCCACACCCTCATCTTCTCCCCGGCAGTCGCTTGGGTCACTCCCGTCCTGTCCACCACTCTCGAAGGCTGAAAAAATCGAAACTCGCGTTGTTTTGTCTACCCAACACCGGAGGCTTGTAGACAACGTCCGCACGCTTGTATCCGTATTTGAAAAGATTCTAAAAGAGGAGCATCAAGGAGCTACGCAGTGTGAACTGCGCCTCGCGCGCGTGCCGAAAGATAAAACCTCGGAAACGGACGTAAGGGCGCCGGCATCGGCGAACTCGTCGATTGTGCACAGTGGTATTCCGCCCATTCCCGCTCCGGCACAGACGCACCACGAGGGTATTACGTGCGACTTCTGTGGTGCGGACGTCTTCCAAAGCTTCTTCGAGTGCAAGCGTTGCGGCGAGGTCGAACCTGAGAATGTAACTTCCGCTGATTCTAATGGCGACCGAAGTTCGATCACAGGCACTGAGGTCGACGGTATCGTGATATGTCCGGGGTGCTACGTCGAAGGGCGTTCATGCCCATGTGCGATAATGAATCCAGTGCAACGTTACCCTATGGATGTGCTTTTGCGCGCACAAAACGAAGCTGGGACGTTGCTCAACTTTGAGGGGTATGGTAAGAAAGGTCACAGTGACGTTGTGAAAGTTGTTGCTCTCTCGCATCAGTAAGTCGAGGTGCTAAAAATGGCGGCTTGTTTCTTGTATTGATGTTTTCGGATACATAGAGCAATCCATAAACTTGTCGATCATCCCGGAATTTTCGCTGCTGCATGTCAGCTCCTGAATGCCAGGATTTCAGGGCTCTCAAGGGTATGTACCATGTCGATTACTTTGTTTTCAGTCATAACACCTATCTGTCATTATCTTCAGAAACCGAACCTTTCATGCAGGCAAGGCCCGCACTCTGTGCCTGCCGCAGGTGCCCTTAATTGTAAGGGGTGTCATGCAGCGAAATGTTTTCGGCACATCCTTGCTGATGGCATTTATGCCTCCGAGGCGCTGGCATGGTACGCTAAGGACGATACGCAAGAGGCGTGGCACGGCTATCATGTTAATAGCCATACCCGCGAGAAGCGGCGACGCCCCGAGGACCTCCAGCAAGTTACGCAAGATGCGGAAAAATTTGGCGGCGCATGCGACATGCGCAAGAGCCTCGTCCTGCACGCGCGGATGGGTGGTGCATGTCTCCCGCTAAGTGCGAACGTCAGGATGGGGTGGTACGATGATGGTTGGCTTTCTGGCAGCGATTCGGTTAGTTGAGTCTGCAGATGGAAAAGAGGGATATTGAACATTGTTTTGATAGACATTGGATTCCGAGTCCGAGTCCGAGGGCTTTTCAGGGGCCGTTTTAGGAGAGGAATCAGAGGATGATGATTCGGCCTCTGTCATAATCGTTCCTCGCCCAACATCCCCGAAACCGACCAGGAAGAAGGGTCTTGCCCCAACGAAAAGGTCGTCCTCCCGACAGGTCTTCGACTTCATTATGATGCCAACCCTGACAAAAAAGGACCGGGAAAAATACCTCAGAGTAGATGCGGGCACGACTACAGAAGTGATTGAACTTACACCTACTCCTGAGGTAGAGAGCACGAAAAGAGCGGAAGAAAAAGAACCAAGTTCGTCATCCGATGATGTAAGGACATTCGTGTTCGTGATTCAGGGACTCGAATTCAAACCTGATCCCATTATTCCTTCCTAAGGTAATAAGACCGGTGTGCGAGCCAGACCCAGAAACGCCTCCCGCTCTCACAGGCGAAAGCGAGGCCGTAATAGCCCCAACAGCTCCGTTGGTTTTTGTGGCTGGTGATGCCGAGCTATGCAGGCATGAGGATTCCCCAACTGCGGAGACCATCGCCCCGCCTTTTGCGAGCGCCCCTGGGCTGCCTTCATCAGTACCGCAAACAACGGAGACTACTATTCCGTCTGCTGTAGACATTCCTCGGCCGACTTCACCAGTGTCGCAGACAACGGAGGCTACCACTCTGCCTGCTGTAGACATTCCTGAGCCGCCTGCACCAGTATCATCAGCAGCGGAGCCCGTCGCCCGTCCTGCCACAAGCGCTCCCGAACCGCCTGCACCGACACCATCGATAACAGTGGTATCAGTGGATACGGCCGTGCACCAAGCCCCTCAACTACCCGCTCGTACGTCGACCACGCTTTCCGCCGGTATTGATCGTCCAAGGCCTGTTGCTCGGGCTGAAGTGCAACCCCCTACAGCTGCTGAGCCGCTTAGGCGCACCCGGCGAAGAGCGTACGACGAGCTGACGGACGAGGACGAAAGCGAGAGCGACGCACCTCTTCTTAAGAAACGTCCAGCTCCAGTAAAGCGAGTCGTAACTGTGGAGAACAATGCAAAGGGGGACCTCGGGAAGCTGAACTTCTCAGGCAACAAAAAGGCGGCGGATAAGCGCCATAAGACTGGTTCTAGGGGTGGCGGTACTAGGGAACCTGCGACCCAGTCTGTGCGTCCGCGTGTACCCGCGAATGCTGCGGCCCCAGTCGCACCCACTGAGACTGTGCGGAGAACGCGTGCCCGTCCAGTGCCAACTGCGCGTGAAGCAGCCACGGTACCTGATACCGCTCCGGCTCGCCCCTCCACATCAGTACCGGCGCAGTTACGTCCTTCAAAGCATGCCTCTTCGTCAACATTTGCGACGTATTTAAATGACGCGCGTGCGGTGTCACCGTCGCCGTCCTCGTCTGAGAGCTATTACGCTACATATTCCGCAGCTATGCCACCTGAATATGGGGCGATGCTTGACCTTGGGGTTGGGCCATTGGCGCAAATGCGCTTGGACCTCGACAGGATCAAAGCGTCATTGACGGACAAGAATGGTCAAAGTCACGATTTGCAGCGGTTGGTGTTTAGCCACTTGAATAGCAGCTTGCACAAAATGGAGACGCGAGAAGAAACTCTGATGAAAAGAGTCGAACATCAAGACAGAATAATTGACGATCTAAGGGACCGAAACCATCATCTCCAGATGTGCATCGCGCATCTGGAGAGGCAGGCGCCGCCGGTCCTGATTCAGGGCACAACGATCAATGCCAGTGTCAGCGGGAGGTCCCAGGCGCGTATCCAGTCCTCTGCTTCGATTCAAACAGAGCTGATACTTTCTTCGCTTCTACATAGACCGCTTATCCTGCGATGCAAAATGATAACTACGCGGAACACAGAAATAACGGCAAGTGGTATCCCTACGGCCGCACACCATTCAACAAGGGATACGGGAAGTTTTGGAAAGGAAGGGATGATAGACAGGGTCAGTGACTTTCCGTTCCGGCTTGGCTCAACTTGTAGTTACTCAGCGCTCTCCTTCCGAACCACTCCAGGATACCCATCATGGCGCGCGGAGGAATTCAAGCAGCACTACGAGAAGCGCGCCGAGTACCCGGGCGGGTACGGCAGCGAGCAACGGCCGAGCGGCATGCAGCCACAACAAAACAAGAGGAAGCGCCCGTGGGGCGAGCCAGGGGATGGGCCCGTAATCTACGAGCGCACCCCGCCGACCGCGCCGTTAGCCGATCGGGAGGCGGCGCGGCGAGAGCAGAGTTCGGCCCCGGAGGTCCGCAGGCGCCTAGACATCGATGAGTATCGGAGCCGGAAGCGCGTCGCCACCGGGTTTCAGGAGCCGGGCTCGCCGCAGCGCTCCGGGGCGCCGGACTGCGCGCCGGAGAGCGGGGTCGGCGACGGTTCCGCACCTCGCGCTGCTTCCACGCCTGCGCCCGCATCTCCCCACGCGCCATCCCCCGTTCTCGTTCCGGTTGCGGATATCGCGAGAATTATGCCTCTCTCCGTGCCGGCGGCGTCAAGCAGTAGAAGTCCTGTATCCGCTGGACTCGGGCTTAGTGTAGATATGGATCCGCGGACGTACGCCGCGTCTGCAGCCGCCAGCCGTACGTCTCCTCCCTTTATTCCTTCATCTATCTATCCACAGAACAGATATATCGCTCACACGTGAAATTAATTTGGTTTTCTAACAGACGATCCAGCCGTCGTCGACAATCCCTGGGAGGGTTACGAGTGCCACGCGCCTTTCTAGACCCTCCGACCCTCGTCATACCCCACCCTTTATGTTCTCAAAAAGTCCCCGATGGCTATCCGCCTTCTGCCCGGAACTATTCTTCCTTTGCTTTTCCTGGTCTTAGAATGCACTCAAAGTGCATATGCTGTCTTGTTTGTTTATATTACTATCTTTGCACGTTTCTGTCAATTGTTTTGTTACTTCCCTTCCTTTACCTTGCTTCAATACCATTTCTTTCCGGATCTTCTGTATTACACACACACACACACACAACGCGTCGCTTCCGATAAAGCCAAAGGAATCAATCCATTTCATGACATTCATGTTCATTGTATATGCCTTCATCGTAACTTTCCCCGCCAGGGGCTATTAGTGTAGGAACCGGGTGTACTTATATCATGGCGAAAAAACGGGACCGCGGAATCGGAAACCAGGGGCCGAAGATCTGGAAGGGGGAGCGTAGGTCATTCGGGGGAGGGGAGGGGGTTGAATTCGGAAAGCCGGAGATGAATTGAAATGGAAGGAGCAGATAGGGAGTGTGAACAGTGCTGGTTGTATTAGTTGCAAGACCTCCTGCAGCCCAATAATAAATTCGTAAGGAAGAGAAGGAAGAGAAGGGTCATGGATAGATGGTTGATTGGATGGATCAGGGGGGAATCGCATCGTGCAAGCGGGTAATATGTATAGGGGAACGAGCCAATGGCACATGGGTATGTGAGGAAGAAAGGGTGAGAAAGGGAAGACAAGAAGAATCGGAAGAAAAAAAATCCAAATGACTGACCGGACAAAATGGAAAACGCATAATGAACAAGCGAGCGCCGCTCGTTTAGAGGGCGAGAAAGCATAGCTTTAGAGCAGGATTGGAGAAAAAAAAAATAACAGACGTCGACGGGAATGACAAAGAAAGAAGGGAAGAAAGTTCCGAGCAGATTAACCACAATGGCATGTCAAGATCCTGACGATTAACGGAGGCTTCGGAGGATCCTGCTCATATTCCTGCGCGGCATCGTACCCTCCACCTGCAGAGACACCAACCTCGCCGCCCCGTGCACGCACGTTGCTCAGCGCCGGGGGAGCTGCGGATACCATCGGGGGCGTGTGTCCATAACCGTTTCCGGTGTACGCATCTTCGGGCACGTCTGCCGGAACCGCGTCTGGGCCGTATGCGCCTCCCACCTGCATAGTCGCGTACGGGTGGCCAGCCTGCTGCTGTTGTTGCATGCTCACACGACGGGCGGCGTTCGGTGTCACGACCGAAACGTCGACTTGCGCCGCAGCGCTGTTCGGCGTCGACGCGCCGAGCAGACCACCTGGGACGAGCACTTTTGGGATGTCGTGGGTCCTCGAGCCGCGTCGGACGTGTGCGGGCGAGGGCGGCGCGACGCCCGGTTGCTGTTGCTCCTGAGCCGAGACTCGCCGTCGCGGATCCTCCTCGCGACCCCGTCCGCGGTCTTCGCGGCGGCGGTCGGGCGTCGCCGATGTCGAGCCTGAGCCTCCGAGCTACCAAAAAATAATTCAACGGGATGAATGACGAACGGAGAAGATGAGGCACGCACGACTTGGGACTCCCAACCCCGACCTCCGTTCAGTTCATTCCAATCGTACCTCTTGTCGTCCACCTCTCCCAAGTTCTTTAACACCTTCGCAAACAGCTCCCGCAGAAACTCATAATCCGGTGTCTCCTCGAAGCCAAGTTTGCGCACGTAGTTCAGGTATATGCTAAATTCCTCTGCAGCCAAGCAAAATTAAAATAATAAAACATAGAAAATAAAGTTAATAATATGTTGAACGACCAGTTTGAAGGCGACGCACCAGGGAATCCCTCAGACAGCTCCTTAATCGGCGTCGTCTGCTTTTTCTCACCGATCTTCTCATACTTTTGTTTGTTAGTAGCGGCCTTGAGACCCTGCCAAGGCAAACTCCCGCGCAGGAAGTACATAAAGACGTGACCAAGCGCCTCCAGATCATCTCGTCGTGATTGTTCTGTCAGATAGTAAATATCTTGAGCGTAACGCGCAGGTACAGCCGCACTAACCACGCCCCAAATGAGTGTTGATGCTCATGTACCGCGCCGTCCCACTGAGGCTCTTGCGCTCGCGATAAGGGATGTGCTGCTTGGTCTTAGGGTCGCGGTACTGCTTCGCCATACCAAAGTCAACGACATGGACAAGGTTAGCGTTCTTCGTCCCCGGCCGACCGATGAGGAAATTGTCGGGCTTGATGTCACGGTAAATGAGGTTCTTATCATGGATGGTCTGCACACGCGAGATCTGCAGATAGAGTATATTTTGTATGAGCTTCGCCGGACGTTGCTAGGACACGGCAAACGGCGCGCGCGCACCATCTCTCTCGCTGTCATACAGACGGTTTTGACGGAGAACTTGCGCCCGCACATGTCGAAGAGGTCTTCGAGACTCGGGCCCAGCAAGTCGATGACGAGGATGTTGTGCAGACCCTCTTGACCGAAATGGTATATCTGGGGGATGCCGGCTGCGGAGCGGGAGTTAGCTGGCGTGAACAGACACAGACTTTTAGACGTGGAGACTGGTACTGACGACATCCTGCAAGGATCCGGTATGAACGACACTCGTCCCGCAGCTGCGGCGCGTCCGACTTGCGTGGTTCCTGGTGCAAGGAAAGAGGGGTCAGAGATCGGCAGCGCGTGCACTAGGGGGCAACGCACAAACTTGATGGCGACTGTCTGCGAGTTGAGCAAGTTTGTGCCTGTGCGCAGGGGATCAGCATCCGTCCGGCGGGGGCGAGCTGCGGGCGCAGGAGGGCGGGGAGAAATAGCAGGACTGGGCGCACACCTTCGAAGATGACGCCAAAGGAGCCCTCGCCGATCTTCTTTCCGACGCGGTAGTGCACGCCGACGAGGTTGTTCGACGACGAGTGCGCGCCGTGGGAGGCCATGGCGCAGATGGGCGGGGGATGGGGAAGAGAGGAGGACGAGGACGAGGATGGGGTCGGTGGACAAGAAGCGAGCTCAAGCTGAGTTGAGCATCCAATTCCGCGGTACGAGCCGCTCGCTTTGCCGAATCTTACGCCTCGTGGGTCGTCTGCTTACGTAATAGGCTCTAGCACAATATCCCAATTTCGCGGTAGCTATTACAGTCGAAGAAAAGTATCCAGCGCAAACAAAAAAGTGGAAGAACGAAGAACGAACTACTAACGGACTCAAGGACGGAGCCATAGCGTTATGATAAAGTAAAGTACATGTGAACGCAGCAACGAAGAAAACCAGAAGAACGAGAGGTGGGCGTGGGCGTGGGCGTGGGCGTGGGCGTCGCAACTAAGGTTGTGGGGGGTCGACGGTACGCATGGCCATAAGTTGAGTTACGTGCAGAGAGTAATGTAGCTTGTTGTGCGCAGAAGAGGGGAGTATGACGTGCAGGGTATGTGGATCAAAGCCATCCGGGAAATTAAGGAGAGAAGAAAGGTGGAAGAAAAGAAAAACTAAAGTAAACCAATGAGAAGACAAACGCACGCGTGCGCCACCCCAGGTATAGCACAGCAGCCGCCCCAGAACACACCAAGCTCCATAACTGTCGCCATTGCACAGGATTATGCAGGGGAACACGTTATCGGAGGGCGGTGCTGATCTGTAGTATGTTGCAATTGTCCACAATAATTCAACAGATGCTCCCATCATGGTCCCGATCGTCTTTGCCCCAGTAACTCCCTTTCTCTCCCCATTTCACTTATACTTTTTCTCCGTTTCCCCGAACTCAACCTGCGCACCCGAGCCACGCCTCTTCAGCGGAATTCAAATGTTGAATGAAAACGGTCCTTGACATGAGTCAAAGACAGCTGTTGGTATCTGCATCCGGAAAGAAAAACATTTCAGGGTGAGTTAGAAACCGGCGAGGCTTATAAAGATAGCAACTTACGGCTCCGAGTTCTGGTGGAAATAGAATCCGCGCATCAGTGCCTTGGGCTCCTCAACTGGTTTCCACCGCTTTGCGTCGGCATCTTGTCGTTGTGACCTGGCGGAAGATGGTGCGAACCCGTTATCTACGCAGATAGGGATATCTTGAGACGTATTCTGCGTTGAAATCGGAGGTGTCTGCGACTGGGGATCAAAGTCGACGCAAACGTAGTAGAAGCCTTCGGATGCGACACGGACATCACGAGAGGGAAAGGATAAAGGAAAGGAAGATCAGTTTCCCGAACGGACCAACCAGCAAGTTTGCCTCTTACCCGCAAAGCTCGCACCGCTGATATCCTGCACGCGGTGATCCGGAACAAGGAAGCGCTCCTTCCAACGCATGAAAACGGCCGGGCGAGATGTGTTCGCCGGAAGTGTCAGACGCGGTTCTATTAGGTCCTTCTGCACTGCTCGGAACGCAGGGAAGCGTGCCCAGTGAACCATGTCCTCCTGGCGGGTTGCGCCCCAGTCTTGCGTATCGAATCCGTGACGCATGCCGATGATCTGGGCGTCGAAGTACGTAGTGAGCTCCGGCCAATCCTCAGTCAACCCGCGGATGCGCAGGTATCCACAGAGATAGGATGAGGCAAAGTCAACGTCCTGCAGAAAGAGAAGGGGGGAAAATAAGAAAGGGCGGGACGAGACATCAGCAAGGAAGACCCTAAGCGGCAAAAACCGGGATCACTACTGACCACGATAGTGACGTTTACGTCGTAGCTATTTCGACCGCTCTTCTGCGAGCCTTTGAATGTGGCACCGGGATAGAGACACTTGTAGCCCTTTGAGCGCACTCGGAGCCTGGTTATGTCCACTAAAGGATCCGGATAGCCGTCGTCCCACTCGCTTGAGGATGAGGAAAAGCTGCTGTTGGACGACGATGTTGGCGAATACGCCTGGTCCGGAGACGAATGTTGGGAGATACGGAGTGGAGAGTGTTCACGCGGATGTTGTGGTGCAGTAAAGGATATAGAAATGGGTAGTGTGGCGTGCATTCCAGTCGTGGCGAGCAGTCGCGAATTGTCGGGAACGAAACCGTCTCTTTCACGTCTGCGCACCTCGTCATCGCCCTCGCTGTCACTCAATGACTCGACGGTGTGCAGACCATCGTCTTGCACGGACAAAGACCCTATTCTGCGTTGAGTATGACGCGAGGCGTCGTTTTCTCGGTCCCGCTCACAGACGCCATCATCCAGGTCCTGCACCGGTGCGACAGCCACATAACGAGTAAGACGCGCCTCACGACATGCACTGCAGAAGTTGGCGGTCTCACTTGAGCCTGGGGGGTAGGGACCGGTGGGTGTCGCGTCAGCGTTCAGAGGTCTGTGACACGCCGAGCAACGCTTTGTCTGAAGGGCGTCGTCGGAGGGCAGCACGACGTCCGCGGGATGGCTGTGGGGGTGTTCTGAGGGCATAGCGATGCACCTGGCTGGCGTAAACAGTGGGCGCGAGGAAGAGGTATTTGTCGTCGCAGGGGATGAGAGCGGAAGCTGATGGTCGCAAGAGGAAAGCTGCAGAGAGTCACGTTCCCAAATCGCGTCCTCTTGGTTTTCAACTTCGAGTAGCCGCCTCCTCAGGCTCTCATTACAACGTTGCTTTTTACACCTCCGTTTCGCTTAGAATGCTGCAGACAAATCACTCAATCAAATTACATGCTCGTTATCTCAGGCTTGCAATTGATGGCTTTGGGGCGTGGCTCGGTCGCCCCCGACCAACAGCGCCGACACGGTACGCCTCCCATCGCGGCCCAACTGCACAAGGCACGACCAGACTCTACTCCGGTCTCGGCCGTGGCCAAGACGAGCCTGAAAATAAATGCGCGGTGTTGGCTAGCGTATTCAAGCCGAATACTGTGTTGTGTTCTTTCTCCCGAACTTGACTGGTTACGCGCACTATCTATCTATAGCACTGGACTTCCGACCCGACTCGTTCCATCCGCTCGACTATCATTCATCTCTATCTGCTTCCACTCCTGCTTCACTTCGTCCGCGGCACAACCATGGCTTCAGCAGTCCGAAAGTCTACTAGGCGCCGAAAGCAGACGCCGTTGGGCGGCGCCAGTGATCACGCACCGCCTCCCCGTCAATGGTAGAGTCTACAGTCTTAGTTCACTTCCCACTCTCGGCGCTCGCAGATATTCCCAGACGGCTGCGTCGCCGCCACCTACAAGGTCCGAGACTATTCAAGCCATTGATAGCGCGGCATTAGCAACTGGGGTTACTGGGGCTATGTCGCCGACGATGCCCATTGGAAATTACAAACAAACCCGGATCTTCATATTTCTAACACGTCAGAACCACCACCACCAACACAGTGTTGCGGCGATCCGGGGAAACGGCTTGCTCCTTGCTATTCGGCCTTATATGCAAAGCTGATCATGTGGCCTTGATCGCCAGCCACGCAGTACTCCTAGACCCGGGGGCCCCGTCCATTTTATACAATCCCGGCGGGCGCGAGTGCACGAATAAAAGTCGCGAAACTTATTCGCCCGAGCCGCCCATGAACTCGGACACAAGGAGGATTCTGCTTCTTTAGCTTCTGCGTCTATCGCTGTACTAGGCGCCTTCGTCCTATCCCTAGCTCTACTCCTGCTGGTTGGTCCGCAACTAGAATATTATCACTGCCTCGCCCCTGTTGCAAGATATCAAGCCGATTTACAGCCGGCGATCACTGATCCAGACGGCGTCTACACCTTCTCGACCTGTCCGTCTGGGATTAATCTTATCTGGACGCTCATTCGCCCGGCATTTGCAGTGCAATGCGTGCTGATTCTCGTGATGATGGCGACGGGTCTGCTGCACGTACACCCTACTTTTATTGGCTCTGGTCTGGTTATCGGTGGGAACTCCGGCCAACGGGCCCGTATCCGACCCATCTCTCTGTCTTTAAGCCAATTGAAGCAGCGACGTCCGGAATGTGTTCCTGCATCCATGCCTTGAACGTCAGCCACTGTGCCTTTCCCCCCACAGTTCAGGCCTCTCGGGTGCCGCAAGCCGCTGCTCGGGACAGCGGGTCTCATCCGTCAACAAGCGCGAATGAATACGGCAAGATGGCGCCGCAAACACCGGTGCGGGGAGGGGCCTCGGGCTCCATCCCAGTGCCACCTGCGAGCCCGAGGCCATGACTGCCCCGGACACAGTAATCGACGGAACTGCTGCGCCCGGAACGAGCTTGGGGGCGCATGAACCGAAGACGGAAGGAAGATGCGGACAAAGGGGGATGGGCTTGCTCCGAGCTGGGCGAAGACGGGGAGGTCGAGGAAGTCTGGATTGTCATGGGACTAGGTGGAGCTCGACGCGTGTAGGGGCTCGATCGGAAGACGCTGCCTGCACGTAGGAGCATATCCGAGCATCCCTGTGAGTCATCCGCAGCGTCGAAGTTCTTCTAGCTATGCTCGCAAGCTGCCGGCCACCCGCCCAAGGTCCGCTAACCGGGAGTTATGCCCCGTTATAGGCTGGTTCTCCCCCGCTACACAGCACCTGATGTGCCGGTACACGCTTTCAGGGTGGGTTAGAAACGCTTTACGGTGTGGCTGGGCAAATTTGTAAGTGCATATAGGCTCGCCTTATCACCTTAAGGTAAAAGGAGGCTGCTTCCCGCAAGGGGAAATCATCTGCGGCGCAACCAGGTCGCTTCTTAGGTTCGGGCGTCTGCAAAATAGTTTGCATGTCCAGGGCTTCCTCATGGCGCTTCTCAGTCTTCGCGAAGAACGGACTCAGTATAGGTGACAAGACCCATATGGACAAGGACGCCGACCTCTTTGCGCGCGAAGAGAGGAAAGAGGGAGATTTGCTTTCCGGTTCCATCTTCCCGCGCCCTACGTCCACGAGAGATGCACGAGTGAGATTCGAAAAACCCCGATCTCGCTCTTTTTTTCTTTGGGAAGCTGTGCTACTTTTCTAGCTCGTATCAGAATTCGTCGCATGAATATAGGACGCACATGTACGTTGGGGAGATGCAGTGAATAACAAAGATTGAATCCTCCTATTTCCAAAGATGCTGAGAACAAGACACTCGCGGACATTCACGTGTGTAGAGCTTTTTTTAAGACAAACCATGTCTATTGAATACAGTTTGCAGTAACTAATGTATATATGCTGTGTCAGTAGACACGTGGCCGAGAACTCCACGAGGAGACGACTTACTTTTACAAATATTGACTCTACATAGACAAGCGCGTGGACTGCTAGAACAGCTTCCTCTTCGCAAACCGCATCAGTCTTCGCCGGCAGGCAGTTCCTCTTCAAGGTACTTCACGAGCTTGACGCGCATCTCCGTGGTCTCGTCGCCTCGCAGGACGTCGCTTACAAACGTGGCTTCCACCTGCATTTGTATCTGCGCCCGAGTAGGAATAGGGAGATAGTAAGCGATCGTCTCTTGAAACTCTGTAAACGCGGGGGCGCATACCATCTCCAGTGCGCCGCGAATTACACCGCAGAACACGTTGCTGTACCACAGCCCACCCTGCAACGCCTCATCGGGAAGCTCGACGAATTCGGCCAGTGGGTTCTCGTCGAACGTTAACGTGAAGAAGGTGCCAGGCGCTGAAGAAGATGCGGCGACCTGGGGTGCTGCGGAGGATTTGGCGGCCGGCAGGGGTGCGCTATGCGTCACAGTTGGCGATATGTTCAAAAACGACTTGAACCCGACCTGCAAGAGAGAGGGGGGATAAGCAAGAACAGTAAGCTGCCAATCAGTACGCCTAGTGACGGACACGCGGCGGCGTACCTTGGACACGACCTCGCCCGTCTCCCTGAAGTCCGCACAGCGGCCGAGGTTGCTGCGCGCGAGGAAGTCCTCGATAAGGCGCGTGCCGATGTTGTACCCCATGCGTTCGAGCTGCGTGTTGACCTCCGAATAGTCCTCGTAGTCCTGTATGAGCTGCACGACGAGCGCGCCATAGGTCATCGCGAACAGCTCCGCGTTCTGCCAATGTACGAGCGGTGTTCAGCGTCCCTGCAGACAGAATTGCGAATGATTCGATGGACGTGACTCTTACTATCTTCTCCGTACGCCCCTTCCAGAGGTCCTCGCCGATGGCCTTGTGCTGTTTGCTCGTCGTCGCCATCGTCGTCGTCGACTGCACGCCAGGGACGCGATTGGCCTGTTACGGCCAAGGTGATCGCCGTCAATCCGCATATAGCAAGTGCTTCAATATTCATTTGGCCTTCATCTCCCTAGGCCTCTTTGAATTGCAACCGTGAGTTCCCAGCACGTCTCACATCGCGCAAAAAAACCCTATTCTAAAGGTACAAGTTGGATGCAAAATTATTTTATCGCTTCCGTACAGGGGCTTGCATGCTTTCCAGCACTGAAAAAAAATGCAGAATGACTCGGTGAAGCCAACTGGGCCTTCCCAAGGAACAGAACATTAACGCCTCTCTCAGACGTTCCTTGCTTCAAAATTTCATCCGTCAATCTCAGGAGCTGGCAGCCGCAAAAGATGAACGTCCGGAACCGCGCGCTACCGAAGCTACAGAGCACCCTAGTACTTCTGAGCACTCGGAAGCGCCTGCAGCGGCTGACCCTCCCCCCCCCTATGAAATAGCGCCGAGACAACTCAATCATCGTAATCATATCTGGTAAATTGTATGTTTTCGACTCTTCAGCGCTGCACAAGGCGTCTATCCTTCCTGTTACAGTCAACCTCGCCGCACCCGGGGCGCTACTCTTTCATCACTTTGTTGGGACCTCGGCGGTGGCTGTGGCGGACAGATATCGCGACTGATCACTAGGTGAGACGAGCATCGCATACTCCGAGTCCTGACTCACCGAAGCCCCTTCGAACACCTCTCCACGAGTCAAAAAGTTTCAAGTATAAAGAAATGGTATTTTTATCAATAAAACTTGATGCTTCCGACGAAATTCGCACTCCGTCGACGGGATCTACTGAATAACACGGGGTACTCTACGCATAGGAAATTGTGTCGACACACTCTTGGTTTTTGGTTTTCCGGTGAGGCTCCGACAAATTATTCGAATCCTAAATCATCTGTCTCTCCGGATTCTAAGGTCATTATGCCTCGGAGCAGGAGTCAAGATTGCATACCGAGGGCGTCTGCAACTAATGGGGCGAGATATGTAAATGTCATGTAAATAAAACGAGACGTCTTTCCAGTTCCTCGATTGACCGTGCCAAAATGCAAAGCTGTATTACCCCACAATCGAAATGGTAGCGAGTCCGAGCAATAATCTTCGTGCTAAACACCCAACCTGAGAGCAGTCAAAAATGAATAACCAGTTGGATAGTAAGAGAAAACAAACAAAATAAATATTGTGCACCGAAGTGCATTCCACTCTGAAAAGCGTGTCATCCTTGTGCAGGGGCCATGCTAATCTTCTCTGTATCGTTCCAATTTTTTCGTATGTCACCCCGAAGGGGACACTATCCATTATCCAGTAAAATTTTCCAATGCAGCAGTTTTGAGTTTCGGTCAGCGGGCGGGTTGCTGTGAGGCATGCTTAGTCATAGCGAGAACGTTTTCGACACCGCGGCCTCCTCCATCGTACACTCAGTTCGCTCACCGCCTGCACCATCTAGACATGCCGCCGAAAGCAGATATCAACAAAGCAGGTTGGGAACAGAGCGAGTTCCCGATTCTTTGTGAGACCTGTGCGTAGTTCTTTTCTCGCCTTTAGGCTGTTAGCTCACTCCAACATGTAGGCTTGGGCGACAATGCATTCGTCCGTATGGTACGTTTCGGTCTGGCATATCCTACACTTCAATCATCTATCTGACGCCCTCCTTCAGTCGAAGCAGGAGTACGCCCGCGCGTGCGGTGCCTGCGCACGGCCCTTCTCAGTCTTCCGCTGGAACCCAGGAGCAGGCATGCGTTTCAAGGCCACGGTAGTCTGCCAGACATGCGCAAAGATCAAGAACGTGTGCCAGACGTGCCTGCTCGACCTCGAGTACGGGCTCCCGACGCAGGTCCGCGACACCGCGCTCGCGCTCAAAAACCAGGCGCCGAGCAGCGACATCAACCGCGAGTACTACGCGCAGAACATGGACGGCAAGGTGCGCGTGCTCTGATGTTTCGTGCGGGGTGATTGGTGCTGACTGTGTTTATTTGGACTCGGTGTAGCTTGATGGGAACAAGACTTTGTTGGACTCGGGCCGTGCGCAGTCGGCGGGGAAGGAGATGTTGAAGCAACTGGCACGTACGGATCCGTACTACAAACGCAACCGGCCCAAGATCTGCTCGTTCTTCGTCAAGGGCGAATGCACGCGCGGGAATGAGTGTCCCTATCGGTGCGTCCGTTGCCTCCGTCCGTGCCGGAGACAGACCATGCTAACGTCCTTCATAGACACGAGATGCCGGCGGACAACGAATTATCGAAGCAGAACATGCAGGACCGGTATTACGGCCGCAACGACCCTGTTGCACGCAAGATTCTCGCAGGGAACGCAGAGGCGCAGGGCCTAAAGCCGCCAGAAGATCAGACAATCGTACGTTCTCCCTACAGAGTCTATGTCTATAGATCGCTTTCTAACACTTACCGCCACTAGACCTCCATCTTCCTTTCATCCCTCCCAGCGTCCGCGTCGGAGCAGAGCATCCGTACACGTGCTGCACAGACACTGCCCTCCATCTCCCCCGCGCAGATCAAGTCCGTCGTACATGTCTCCAAGTCGCGCTGTGCGTTCGTGAACTTCATAGACCGCGCCTCCGCCGAGAGCGCGGCAGAGGCGTGGGCCGGCGGTTTCGAGATCGACAACTCGCGTGTAAACGTAAAATGGGGACGCAGCCGACCAAAGAAGGGGGGATCGGAGGCAGCACCCGCGGCCGAGGCGTCTTCCGCTGTTGTTTCTGCATGATCATTCATACCTGTATTATTCATGTGCCATGTATAATTATTCCTCCGCGATACACTACACTACATCTACCATTTGCAATGCGTTTGCTGGACTTGGGCTGCGACAGTCGGTGAGGAAATCAACGATGAGATCAATTACAATATGTTGTGTTCTTCTACATGTGTGTATGTGTCTACCGGGCTTGTACGTAGTCGTCGATGCGCAAGAGCAGGCACACTGTCTCCGTCGAAAGCTCGAGTGCGCTCGTCGATACGAGAAGCGGCTGCACGACGTCCTCCTCCAGGATATTTGAGATTAAGCCCTGAAAAGAAGTGAAGTGAGAGGCGGCCATGGAGAAAAAAATCCGGGGCACGTACCGTCCGCACGTTGATCCCTGCGTTGCGCTCGCCGAGGGCATGCCGGTTGCGTAGCTCAGTTACGATCGCGATCGGGTTCATGCCCGCGTTCTCTGCGAGCGTCGTCGGGATAACCTCGAGCGCGTCCGCGTATGCCTGGAAGCAGTACGCCTCCATGCCCTTTAGCGTGTGTGCGTATTGCGATAGCGCGCGCGACACGTGAATTTCGGGCGCGCCGCCGCCTGCGATCAGCGCCCTGCAAAATTAAAAAGTAGTGACAATTAGTGTGCGCTCCGTGAACCCGTGTTGGGTGGCAGTATGGGACGTACCGCTTCTTAACGAGGCAACGCACGACGCACAGCGCATCGTGCAGCGAGCGCTCATTCTCCTCGAGCACGAGGGAGTTCCCGCCCATCGCGAGCACGCTCACCGTGCGCCCGGGGTTCCGTACGCCCGTGATCTTAACGAACTTCGCGCCGGCCTTGCTCGTCTCCTCGACGAGCTCCGCCACGCCGAGTTTGTCCTCAGTGAATGCCTCGATGTCCGAGATAGGCTTGCACCCCAGACTCTTCGAGAGGAACTCGATCTCGTCGCGCTCGACGTCTTTGACGACGAGGATTTTGAGTTTCGCGAGGAAGTGCAGGGAGAGGTCGGTGACGGCGTCGCGCAGGATCGATTTCTGGATTAGCAGCACGTTACAGTTTGCTTTTTTGATACGTTTGCACAGGTTGAGGAGATACTGGCGCTCCTCTTTTAAGATCTTGTCCATCTGGCGGTAGTCGTTTACGATGACGGTGTTGTCCATCTACGAAATAAAGTCTTAGCATTCAATTTGAACAATGGGAAATACTACTTACGTCCGGCTTGGGCGCACTCAGCTGGAATTGAATGATACCAATTTTTGCTTTCTCTACACGAGTCGGTCCGCCTCCTGCTACAACGACGTTCTGGTTTAAAACCACGCCGTCCACCAGTTCTGTGTCCTCGATCGTTCCCCCTACCTTCTTCACAATGCGCACATCACGGAGATCGACATTAGATGAGGTCGCCGTAGCTAAACGGGTGACCGCAGAGACAGCAATAGGAGCTAATGTTGACGAGTATTGTGATACAATCTGGATGAGATCAGCGTTCTGAAAATATCGTGCCAAGTCGAGGGTCATTTACCTTCGAGTACAAAGAAGTCGTTGCCGCGCGGAGTAAACTTGCTCTATCACTGAGATCCACCGGCGTCGAAATTTCGATCAGGTATTCGACCGATTTTGCAGCTGCTTTGGTGAACGACTCGGCAATGATAGTCGGGTGCATCCCTTTATCCAGCATCTTCTCCGCGGCCCCCAGAAGACTACCAGCGAGCACAACGACCGATGTTGTACCATCGCCGGCTTCGATGTCTTGTGCCGCAGATAGATCCACAAGCTGAGAGGGAGTATTAGCACTAGAGAGGGAACGGCAGACAATATGCGTACCATTTTTGCAGCCGGGTGGAGAGCCTGAATGCTCTTTAGGATGGTGGCACCGTCGTTCGTGATGATAACCTCCCCTTTGGATGTTTGTATCTGGGGGCCAACATAAGAGTAATCGACTAATTTCCGTAGCATTAACGCACCATCTTGTCCATACCCCTCGGACCCAGGGACGTCCGCACGGCATCGCTGATCGCTACACATCATCACAATTGTCAGCTTTCACGATTGCTTTCTTCATGCACAAATGACCTTTTGCCGCCGTCATGTTCGACAGACGCACTTCCTGCGGTTTGCTCTGTGCATTGACGCGTCGTCAGCTTCAGCTTCTCGACGAAATTATGCAGACAAACTTGCCTTGTCATTGAATGACCTGTTCGCGCCTGTGTTACCCGCACCCGCCACGACTTTTGGCTGCATTAACGAGGACATGTTGCAGCGAACGAAGACGAAGAAATAAACAGGCTAATAGAGACGCGTGAAGACAGACGGCGGGCCTGAGGGCGAATGTGGCGGATTAGCTAAGTGATTCTGTAAAAGGAAGGACGTATGCGTCGTGTACCGCGTCGGACTTGCGCGTACACCTTGCCCCTTCACCGCCATCTACTTCACGTACAAACGTCGCTCAAATTATCTTTCAATGGTAACAAAGCTGCCCTCGTGTATATGAACAATCTTGCTGATATGTCCTGTAGTTTGGTGGAGATGATCCATTTGGCGGCGCCGGGCCAGGCGGCCTCTTCGCACAGCTCGCCCAGTGCGTATTCTATTATTCGAGTTGGCGGTTCGTACTCACCCATGTATGCAGGGGATTTGGTGGCGGCTTTAACCCTAATCAGATGAGGAGGCCAGCACGACATTACGATGAATATATGAAAGCGTATAGCGTGGCCATGCTGCCCGGTAACGAGCGCACCAATTTAAGTTACGGCGGCAAGAGTGAGTTGTTAACCCTGCCTCAACGGAAATCGGGCACCAACACAGATTTCCAGTAATTATGCCGCCCTCGGCGCTCGCGAATCTGACGGCCTTGGATTTGGAGTCACCCTGGATGTTCAAGCTCGGCAACCCACAGAACCCTGCCGCCTCGACTCACGCAGGTGTCCTGGAATTTATCGCCGAGGAGGGCTGCGTTCATCTGCCATATTGGATGATGAAAACTCTGCGGCTGAACGAAGGCGATCCGATCCGCATCACGGGTGCAGAGCTTTCAAAGGGCCGCTTCGTCAAGCTCCAAGCGCAATCGGTCCATTTCCTAGAAATTTCCGACCCAAAGGCTGTGTATGTGTATACCACTCGTAATAGCACTATGGCACATAATTGACTGTCTAAACAGTCTAGAGCACGCATTGCGGAATTTCTCCGCCTTGACGCAGGGCGATATTATCGAAATTAGCTACAACAGCATAGTCTTCGACCTCTTAATTATGGAGACACAACCTGGTGGCGGTGGAATTAGCATCCTCGATACAGACCTAGAGGTCGACTTTGCGGCACCTGTTGGTTATGTAGAGCCAGAGCGTCCGAAAGCCGCGCCGCCACCGACAATGGCATCGAAGCTAAAAATAGACCTAAACTCGTCCACACCCGGCTCGTCCAGACCTACGTCCGCCCTGTCGGGTGCGTTCACCGGAACTTCGACGGGGGAGACCGCGGTGTCAAAGGGAGGTGAGAAATGGGAGAGCTTCAAGGGGAAGGGCGAGACATTGAATGGCCGGAAGACGAAGGGGCGAGGGATTAGTCAGAGAGGGATTGAGAGTATAAACGAGGGTAGTAAGGTCTTCCGCACCGAGTAAGTTTGATCATTTCTGAAATATTTCGTACGCTCCGTTGACGCTATTCATACAGCAAAAGGCGGGTGGTCACTAATGAGACACTCGAATCGGGTTCCGGCGCGCCCGCCCCGCTGAATCTCCCCCACGGCAAGCTCTTCTTTGGCTTCAAAGTGGTTCCTTACAACCGCCCCGCTAAGGCGGATGGCGATGGCAGCCCCGCTGGGCCATCCTTTTCGGGCGGGGGAAACACGCTCTCCGGCCGCTCAGCTGTAAGTACACCCGCCTCGACCAGTGCAAAGGGGAAGGAGAAAGAGAAAGAAGAGGATGCTCCAGTGGACGGGGCGAAGTGGGGTAAAGGGAATACACTCAGTAATAATGCCCCGCAACGCGCTGCCGCAGATGGACCAGTGGGCGCAGGTGGAGCGCGAGTGCCTCGCCCACCGGCACGAAATTCGCGCTCGGCCCAGAAGCAGCGCGAGCGCAGTCCAACGCCGGACTGGGGTGTGGACGATGACGAGGTCATATACGTCGACAGTGACTAGGGTGCGACCGCATTTCCGTAGATTAAACTCAATTGTCGTGGATGATCAAACCATCAATGTATGTACTTTATTCGAAGCAAGACACCGTCTGTAAATGTAGTCCGAGCTTGCGATTTGTGGCTAGTAAATAATGCATGAGCGCATACAGTCAAAGAGATGGTGTTTTCCATATACTACATGCTCCCGCACTTCCGTAAAGCAGAAGCGTCTCATATGCCTACAAAAACACGCTCAAAACGAGGCAAAGAATAATTCATATAGTTGAACGAGACAAAAGCAATGCCACAAACCCGGATCGAACGGGTGACCTTTAGAATACGAACTACTTCGCTTCAGTCTACTGCTCTCCCAACTGAGCTATTGCGGCTATGCTGGTACAGCCTTTATAACACAATAATATTGTCAGAGATGAACTCCAGAATACACATGGAATCTGCCTTCCGCATATACGATCCCCTGACTCCCCTCACAATCTAGTTACAGCAATAATGAGTCTCCTATTATCTTTCGCTGTTTAGCCTCGCGGACCTTAATTCGTGCTGTTCTATGTTTCTCGTTAGGTCAGCAGGCCCCAGGTTCAATTCCCAGTATGTTTTACTGGTCAGCTTCTGTCCATCAGTCCCGACTCTCCGTCTGAACAATGACAACCCCTTACCTCCTGCCTTCAGCGCTTAGTAATATTTCGAATGGGTCCGTATCTGGGGTTTCTTTCCGACTTGGTATTACTTTCACAGTGGGTGACAACTGTGAGACTTTAAAAAGCCAACTGCAGTAATAAACCTCAGGTCAAGCTGTAGGGAAGAAAACTTGCTAGTCTCACAAATCCTGCAATTTCGCAGCAAAAAATCTGGGAAAATCGCAGAAGGTGGGGGAGGAACAGGGCTACAAGTTCCTCAGCCACAGAAAGTAAATTGTGAAGGACAAAAAGGGCCTAACTGGGAATTGAACCCAGGACCTCCTCGATATTGTGTAATTATGAGATTACAACCCTAACAAGGAATCATACTACTAGACCATCAGGCCGGTGTTAACTTTCCTCAAGTTTTTTAATTTGAGAGAGCAGCAATAATTTGTTCTAGACCCATCACTTGATTTTATCTTCTTCCCAGTATTCTTCCCAGTAATACATGTACAAAATGAAACGATGTGAAAGCAGTAATTTTTTATGCAGCCGGAAAGTGGGCATTGTCGGGCCATATTCTCGATTTCGGCCTCCCTCGGAAGACAAGTACATTATTAGTTTTAGTTTATGTGGAGGGGGGCGAAAAGCGTGATATGGATGATAGGTCACAACGAAATTTGTACGCAGAACTACACCGAACAAGTAGAAATTAGCCGGATATCGGAAATAACATGGAACCTGAATCGAAGGAATCCTTGGGCGCCAACGCTGCGTATTCGGCATAATTCGTGGCACGGCGTGAGACCCATGCCGCGTTCGCCAGAAGTGTAAATCACCCTTGGGCGCGCAAGCCAACATCAGAGTACCCGTTTCCCCCAACCCTGCTTCCCGCGGTGCCCTTAACACCCACGCTGCCTGGTTCGCGCACCATTACCGGCAGTTCAATGACCTCGTAATTGTATTCTGTCCGGAGCGTCCTTATCATCCGAAACTAACCGAGGTGCACAGCGGTGTGCCCGCTCGTAACAATTCGAGGGACTTCGGTGTGTTCACCACATCTGCGCGCGAAACAGCGTCTGAGTAGGGCAGAGCCGACGCCGTACTGCCGCATACGCGGGTGCACGATGAGCGTGCGGCTGTGACGGAGGAGAGGAGTAGGTAAAACGCCGCTCGAAGGAGTACGAAAAGGAGGTATTACACACAATATACAGCAAACACGCTCGAGCATGAATTTGTTGCGACCCTTGGCCGTACCTATGAACTCGGCGTCTATAGCAGTCGCCTCGCCTTGTCACCACTTATCCTGCATGGCGTCTACCGACGGTTACAAGTAGTCCAGCAGCTTCTCGTTCCACCCTCTGCTCGCTTGCGCGGTCTTCGTAGCGGGTCGCGGCGCCTAGAGCACCGCGGGCCCAGCAGGTGCACACGGCCATAACCTAGTCCATAGAAAAGTGGGCCGAGATAACCGCCATACATTACTGACCTTGCTAGAGAGACTATCCCACGAGCGGCGTTCATTATACAACGCTCTTCCACATTGCGATAGTAAAATGATATATTTGCCCTAAGAAGAAAAAAATACAAATATGCCTATGCGATGGTGTACTTTCCATAGTTCTTCTCTGGATCAAATACCTATAGTTAAACGAAAGAACGGTCAACTCCTAGCCAAGCGAGAAAGAGAGTCTAATACGCACCTCCCACCTCGACGCAGGGAATATATGTTTATTTCGCTGATACCAACTTCTCTCGACGACCTTTCCTGCGTGCGATTCGTCCTTCTCAACGGTCGCATCTGCGAGCAGACGAACATCATCATGGACATCGAAATTAAATAATGGGCCCGATTTGCCACGAGCCTTGTTGACGATGAAGTCGTAAAATGTGTGGTGCTAATGAACATTAATCCTCAGTAAATCAACGCAAAGGCAAGCTAAACGGCTCTGCACGAACATGGGGTATGATGAGGTCCTCCTGTTTGTACAGTAAGTATCGAACAAGGAAAAGACAGGTCAATAATGGGCATACCTTGACGTACATGAGGTTGTCAACACTGACACCCCGTAGTTCTGGGAACTGTTGACGGCACTTTTCAAGAAAAGTACTGATACTGTCGCCCTTCTTACACTGCGAATAATAATACATATTAGTACTCAGAAAAACCGAGGGGACAGCATATAACGAACTGTGACGGATTTTCTGTGCCCGCTGCCATCCCAGTAAGAGTACACAATTTCAATGTCCTCCTTCTTGAGCTCCTCCTGTCTTTTCAGCCACTCCCTGCGCAGCTCTTCGCGCTCCCGTCTCTCTGTTTCCTCCCTTTCCCTGTCTGGGAGGAACGAAGTATCGACGTTGGGGTTCTTACGGAGCTTTGCCTTCTTTAGAGCAGCTTCAGCGTCGTCACCGTTGGGCGTACCAGAGGACGTCGATTCGTCACCCTCCTCCTCATCCACTGCAAAAGACAGCGTCGCTTTCGCCGCACGCTTTCGTTTCTTCGCCTTCTTCTGTTCACCCCTAAACGCATCTCCACGTTCTGTAAGCCACCTGTACACCACCCCTGCCGCACAGGGAAAGAGGGGACGAAACAACATACTTGAGCTCGTCTGTCTTCGCCGCCTCGCGCGCCTTCGCTTCCTCGAGCTCACGTCGACGCTGTTGGAACTCCTCAAGCCTCACAAGACCCACAGTAGTCCTTTTCAGCGAGTCTTCCATGGAGTCGTGCTGCCCGACAAATCGAGCGCTCGACGGGCGTGCCTTCTCCGTGTCGCTGATGAGCTTCTCCTTTTGGCGTTCAAAGTCCTCGCGCTGGCGCGCTCGCTCTTTTGCGAGCACATCCTGGCGAAGGCCTTCTGACTGACTTGTAGCCATCTTGAGAGTGGGGGAGGACGGGGAGAAGAGCTCTGAACTCGAGCGCCGAGCCGACGGAGAGCCACGTGACCCTCTTCGTGACGCATGGTCACGGCCGCCTTTTCGCCCCAATTCTTGCTCGTCATTCTTACACTCGTTGGTGGCAAAGTTTGGAGGATGGTGTTCGTACTCGGTGTGCAGCTTCCGGACAAGAAGCTAGCTAGGGCAAGTAATTTACTTCTAAAGCAGAAAAAATTGTCCACTTACATTCCCAATATTTGTAGGTCGCTCTGCGCGCCTTCTATGGCGTCGGCGAGAAATCCGCTGACCGCATCTGCGCCCGTTTGCAAATTCACAATGCGCAACGTGTGCGCAACCTTACGCACCACCAGATAGCGGGGCTTGCGTCGTTTATTTCTTCTCCGCACACCTCCCCGCCGATTCCTCGCCATCCATTGGCAACTCCGACCTTCGTCCCGCCAACGACGCCCGTGCCAAACGCCAACCCGCTGCAGTTGAACAGGAAAGACCCACTGTTGAAGCTGCGTGTCGAGTCTGAACTGAAGCGGGAGGTACGCGAAAATATTGCACACCAACGTATGATTGGAAGCTACGTTGGAAGGAGGCACGCGATGGGTCTACCTGTTAGGGGACAGAATACGCAGAATAACGCGAAAACGGCGAAGAGGCTTAATAGGATAGAGAGATGGAATTGAGTTTTCGAAAATATTGAATCCGAGGTGCGTCTATATACTTTCGGCCTCTGCAAATGGCTGAGGTATCTGGCGCTAAACCACTCACAGTCATCTAGACCTAGTTTATTTCTGCGAGTAATTTATCCGTTTTGCAAGACGCAGGATCTGAGTCCTAATGGCCTTTCTCACAACGCTACAAAGGCTTCTACCGTCTCACTCAATTGGAGCCCTCGGACTTCCAGCGGGGTTCTCGCTGTGTCGGACCGCAATTTAACTTGAAGCTCGATTGAGACGTCTTTATCACCATAAATATTGCTACCAACGCTCAAGAATCCTGGCCTTGAACCGTAATTGCGGGCGATTGTTCTGCGGTCAGGCTCAATCAACCTGTGCTGGTTTTATTTATTTATTTTTGGACCTGGCAACTTACTACGGGACGGGCTTGGTACCTTTGTCCTCTCTTCTTGAGCCACTCTGTTATGGACTGTCAGTATTGCACAAAGCCTCGTAACATGCCCTTTAAAGGGCCGAATTGGCTAACACATGGTGCGAATTGCCGCGCTACTTCTCCGTGTAGAACGGGCTCTGAGAAGTGGATTGCAATCGCCCATATCGCGTAATTAACCAAACACGGTACCGGGCCACAGGTTGGCGGCACCGGATGTGTATTAAGTATGAGACATTCGCAATCCTCAAGCGCATTGCTTTGCGTTAAAAAGGCGGCTAATATAATGAGGTTATGGGTTCTAGTATGGCTACTTCGTACTCCTTACTCCCGATATCGTGTAACTCTCTCGTTCAGTTCCTTCATTTTTACGAAATATTAGCGCGGTATTAGGGCCCAGGGTCCTTCCGTTGGAGTGTGACTCAGTGTGACAAACCCAGTAGGGTCAAAGGCAAGCAGTTTTCGTGTTGGTATCGCGCCAGCATCACCTTGCTTTCCATCTCGCTTTCATCATCTCTTTACGCTTTACTTTCTCCTAACGAATAGACAACGACATGGCTCAGCAGCAAGAAATCCCTGCATTCAAGCTCGTACTCGGTACGCGTCGTTCTCCGCTCTAGCAAGCGCGCTGACTGATTCACCTTCCACAAATGCTTCCACATATGCTATGATCGCGCGCCCGATCGTGTTTTTTCGATTCTTGTACGCACCATACCATCCATACGCACGATAAAACTCTCTGGATGGCAGTCGGCGACGGTGGTACCGGCAAGACGACCTTCGTCAAGGTATGTTGGACTTTCTCGTTTTATCGAATGTAATCGTGTGCTGATCACATAAACCGCAGCGTCATTTGACGGGAGAATTTGAAAAGAAATACATTGGTACAATCTGTTCCATATCCCTCTGAGACATAGTTTCGGTGGTGCATATATGCTGACTCCCGCCCCTTTGTCTGTTCCTTTGTCCTTCCGTCCCTTAGCGACACTCGGTGTTGAGGTGCACCCGCTCACATTCTCGACCAACTTCGGCACCCTTTGCTTCAACGTCTGGGATACTGCGGGCCAGGAGAAGTTCGGTGGTCTTCGCGATGGCTACTATATTCAGGGCCAATGCGGTATCATCATGTTTGACGTCACCTCGCGTATCACGTACAAGAATGTGCCCAACTGGTTCCGTGATCTTGAGCGTGTTTGTGAAAACATTCCGATTGTGCTGTGCGGAAACAAGGTCGACGTGAAGGTACGTCTGCCTTGATTCTACCGGTAGCTCGTCGCAGGTGTGAACCTTATGTTACAGGAGCGGAAAGTCAAGACTGCAAGCGTGACTTTCCACCGAAAGAAGAACCTCCAGTACTTCGAGATCTCCGCGAAGTCGAACTACAACTTTGAAAAGCCGTTCCTGTGGCTGGCGAGAAAGCTGATCGGGTACGGATACAGTCGTAGTAAGACAAGTCTCCTGCTGACACGGCTTGTTTTCCAGCAACCCTCTCCTCGACTTCGTTGCTGCACCAGCCCTTGCACCAGCTGAGGTCTCGGTCGACGAGAACCTCATGCAGCAGTACCAGCATGAGCTTGCTCAGGTCCGTTTCCCCACTTTTTCCATGTTTAGCCTTTACTCAACCGACCTGCAATACAACACTAGGCTGAGGCAGTTCCTCTCCCTGAAGAAGACGACGACCTGTAATCTGCGCCGTTTTCTTTTGCCATTCCCCTATCCCTACCCCCCTCTCGTGCATGTGCCATGTAACCCCCCAGAACCACGCACGAAGCTGATTAAATACACTGTTTTCATACATACTCATGACACATGTACATCGCATGGGCCCAGGCCTGAAACGAGTGAAGCATTTCTTTTTCTTGAGTTTTGAGTGAACCGGGTACATGCCGAATCGCTTAGAGGAGTTGTTCGGAGTCGTGACCCGCGGCCCGCCTTTTGGCGGTCCCGAGTCTCAACACGATTCGGCTCTGTGTCATGCCACTACCACCACCTCTCTAGACTGTACACTATTTAAACCGCACCAGGACATCAATCTGATGTCTGCAAGCTCGACAAAAGACAAGGGTGCTCAGGTTGCGATAGACAATGTCGCCCAGGGCGCCGCGGAACCGGGTTCAGTCGCGTCCGACGTTGCAGACAAATGGACGTCATCCTCAGCAAAATCTGCTTTGACGGACATTATTGGGGACAAGTGGGTCGTCAACATTGTTTGCAGATTTTTCGAGAGTGCTGAGGAATCCTGCCCTCAAGCGCAGTCCATATTTTAATGCAGGGTTCGGGCTTATGGTGCGTGCATCCTATATTTGCAAATTCACAAAAAGTATATTCATTCATAATGTTATACGAAAACACATAGGGCGTTGGCGTTGCGCTAACGGTCTTCCGGAAGGCGCTCGTCATCGGCTCGACGGCATTACAGCGACGCATGCTCGTCTCGCTCGAGATCCCGAACCGCGACCGTGCGTACGCGTGGGTCCTCCAGTGGATGGCCGAGCAGCAGGCCGCGCGCGCCGCAGCAGCAAAAGCGGGTCCGAGGTCACTTCTTGAACGGCTTGCACCGCGGAGCCACCAGCTGAGTGTCGAGACGCGGGTGCAGACGCACAAGAATGGGAGCGCGAACGTGGGCTTTGAGCTCGTCGCTGGTCCGGGCCTGCATTGGTTCCGGTACCGCGGCGCGTGGATGCAGGTACGCTGGTGTAGCCCTCACAGGGTGCCTACGACTCCCTCCTAACAAACGCCTAGGTCAGACGCGAGCGCGACACGAAGGCCATACATCTTACCTCGGGCACACCATGGGAGACAGTCACGCTTACGACGCTTTCGCGGGACCGTGCGCTTTTCCCCGTATTGCTCGCGGAGGCGCGCGATGCCGCTATGCGCGAGCAGGAGGGGAAGCTCGTGCTGTACACCGCGTGGGGCACAGAGTGGCGCCCCTTCGGTCTGCCGCGGCGGAAGCGCCCCGTTGGGAGCGTAGTCCTCGCAGACGGCCTCGCGGAACGTATTGAAGGCGATGTGCAAGCCTTCTTGAGAAGGCGGAAGTGGTATGCGGATCGAGGTACGATACTAGCATATTATTTTCCGGTAGATTCCACAAAGACTTACTCCTTCTTCAGGCATACCATACCGCAGAGGCTACCTACTCCATGGCCCTCCTGGGTCGGGAAAATCGTCGTTTATTCAAGCACTGGCAGGCGCACTAAATTACGATATCTGTGTCCTGAACCTCTCAGAGAGAGGTCTCGGGGATGACAAACTTAATCATCTCCTATCGAATGTCGTAGAGCGTAGCATCGTCTTAATAGAGGATATCGACGCTGCCTTCAACAAACGCGTTCAGACGAGTGAAGACGGGTAGGTTTTATTATATTTTCTGTGAAATTTACTTTTTCAATAATACTCCGACCAGTTATCAGTCTTCTGTGACCTTCTCCGGTTTCTTGAATGCCCTTGACGGTGTCGCCTCGGGTGAAGAGCGAATTGTATTTATGACAACGAACCACCTCGAACGACTCGACCCTGCACTTATTCGACCAGGGCGCGTCGATCTCCTCGAACTTATCGACGATGCACTTCCCACACAAGCCACGGAATTATTTACACGCTTCTATCGCGGTGACGATGTCCTCACCGAGGATGAGTTGAACGGATTGGGGGCGGAGCTCGGGAGAATGGTGGAAGAGCAGAAAAAGGCTGGCCGACGCGTCAGTATGGCAGCATTGCAGGGCCTTTTCATCCGGAGCGGCCCAAGAGAGGCCATTAGCCGCTGCGTCGACCTTTTCGCCTGAAGATACCCAGTAGAATAGATCTAGACATTACACTAATCGTACGAAATATGACAGTAAAATGGTGATGCAGGAACAAAGTCAGAAAACGGGTCTCCGTTTCCGACCTGTGAATTTTGAGTCGCTGGGCACGCCCTCCTTCCCTCGTTGGCGGTACAGCTACAAATAAAGGGTTAAAATAAATATAATAAAGTAGCTGGTCAACAGCTCTGCTAACCTCTTTTTTCTTCAGAATCCAGTCCTTCGCTTTGACAGCCTTCCGCTTCCCGCCCTTCTCCCTTCTCCGCTCTTTTTCCCTTCTGCGTTCGTACGCCACGGTCTCCTCGACCTCTTCCTCGCCCTCCAGGCCCCTCGGCACCTGCTGCCCACCGCCGCTCCCGACGAACAGACACAGGAACACCTTCTTTGCCTTCTTCGAGTTCGGGTAGTCTACAACTATACCACCCCCGAAACCAGCCTTCTGCGCGATGGATGTGATCAGGTGAATCTGGTCGTCTGACGATGGGTAGAACTGCAGGATTGCGCGTGCGGGGTTGCGCAGCGCGGCGTGGAGGGTCGTGAAGAAGCGCGTGAGGCGGTGTGGTGGTGAGGAGGTCGGGTGGGAGGTCTCGGCGTTTAGGAGCCACTGGATCACCGATACGCTGGAAAATCCGAAGGGATAAGATGGGTGGGTTGGGTTGATTAGGACTGCCGCACCTGATGGCTCCGTCGAAACTTCCTGGTCGGAAGCCAAAGCCTTGCCCGATATCTTGCAGGAACAGGTCACCCTCCACCTCGCGTTCCAATGCCACCTCTCTCAGCAATACGAGTTAGTTCTGGGCGCGTAACGGCGTCGGACAGCACAGAATTTAAAACTTCGTCGCTTACCTAGCATACTGGGAGCAACGTCCACACCGACCCAATAGTGGCCTTCTTCGTCTAAAATTTCGCCAGACAGACCGGAGCCGCACCCGATATCCAGCAGGAACTTGGGCTCGTCTGGAGGTAGGTTGAGGAGCTCGAGCGCGCGATAGGTCATATCAGACTGGATCTGCTGTATGCGCGTGCTGCATTCGTTTTGTTAGCGTCCGATGAGGTTCGGCAAGTGAAACTGCGGCAGCTCACTTCGCGGTGTATTTTTTCGCCTCGGTATCGCCATAATACTTCAGACGGACAATAAGTACCTGCAGAAACGTATTAGAGTATATCCTCACTATTTCTGGAGGAGCTACGAGCTCTGGTCTTGACATTGTGAGGTTGGGTTGGACCAGAAACGATACAGCAGCATGTAGTCCTGCATTTTTTGGACGCAGTGATCGCCGTGCAGATCATCGTTCCAGGTTGGCGAATGCAGCTCACTGCAGGTTGGTATAATTTGGCCAGTAAAAATTCATTTTATACAGTAAAACGGGAAACGTGTGTCCGAGGAAAATAAATATCATGGCTGCCGACCAGCAAATTTTTGCAGAGAACCAAAGAAGGCTTATCCAGCGACTTTACTCCAGTGGGCTACTCGGACCGTAGTTTCTAAAGGCGAACTCGTTTCAGTCTAATAATACTAATGAGTCGAAGTCTGCCAAAAAATCCATATAAATTCTCGGCTCCTATGATTAAACGGAATGATAAATGATAAACTAAATTCTGTGGTCTTCAGCAGCATGAAGCGACCGGAAATGGGATTTAAATCGGACACCCGGAAGGAGTTCTGTTTATGCACAATTCCCACGGTCAAAATATTCTGCTCGAAATTCAGAGCAAGTGCTTAACGGTGCTTTACTCTTCACCATGGCGCAGACGGGCTCGTTGCTGAAGTTCAGCGGTCACTTGCACTTCAGAAATCGGCTCGTGCTTTCGATAATAAGCGGAAAGCCTGTACGGATTGACAAAATTCGTCCAGACGACAAAAACCCTGGTCTTCGAGGTGTTGTGGCTGTCTTCTAACGCTGGCTTGGTCTCGCCTCTGAACTCTTTGCAGACTTCGAGGCAAGTCTGCTGCGGTTATTGGAGAAAGTGACGAATGGGACAGTCATTGAGATATCGTATACAGGTACGCATTAGTCAAACCTTTTTAAAATTATGGCTCGTTGACCACCTCTGTAGGAACGTCTGTTTTGCTCAAACCTGGCGTCATTACTGGGGGCAATGTCACGCATGATTGTCCACTTACGCGCGCAGTGGGATACTTCCTCGAACCCTTGATTATGATTGCGCCGTTCGCCAAGAAGCCGCTACACTTGACACTTCGCGGAATTACGACAGATGATCGCGACCTTTCGGTGGACCTCGTGCGCACGGTAACGCTGCCGCACCTTCAGTTGTTCGGGATATCAGATGGACTAGAACTCAGAGTGAGCTGGTTTCTAACGTTTAAATGTGCATACAGACAGCTTATTTGGTACAGATAAAAAAACGAGGGGCACCTCCGCTCGGCGGTGGCGAGGTCCAGTTCTTATGTCCCGTCATTAAGCAAGCCAAGACGCTTAATTTCGTTGAACCGGGGAAGATTAAAAGAATACGAGGGATTGCGTAAGTTATGTTCCAACTATCTTACAATTGTTCATTTTATTCAAGCGCGAATGGCAGACACGCCGTGCGAGTGAGCCCACAATTTTCAAATCGCATGATTGATGCATCCCGATCGGTCCTCAACCGTTACATCCCCGACATCTACCTGTATTCTGACGTATACAAGGGCGAGGATAGCGGAAAGTAAGTTGAAGGCTGGAACGGCTGTTGGTTGGAACACTAATAATATCTTTCCCTCTCTTAGATCACCGGGTTATGCTCTTTCACTTCTTGCCGAGTCAACTACCGGAGCCTTACATTGCGCCGAAGCGGTTTCAACGCCAGGCAGCGCACCTGAGGACACCGCATTGCTGGCTTCGCGAGCCTTATTGGCCGAAGTAAAACGAGGGGGCTGCGTTGACCGGAGTCACCAAATATTGGTTCTCTTGATGATGGTTCTTGGAAGCGAAGATATTGGACGATGTAGAATGGGCGAACCGTCTGCTAGAACGTCGGTGCAGTTAACACTCTTTCCGTTCTTTGCTAATTCTCGGACCCAATCAGTATACAATTCCTACGCGACGTTCGAGATTTCTTCGGGACATCTTTCAAAATCTCCACAGACTCGTCTGACCCTTCTTCGACGGACCTCATCTTCTCGTGTCTAGGGGTCGGCTATATCAACGTGAACCGTTCACTCATGTAAACTGCCGCATGTACACACACTATGTTACAATACTGTATGTATAATCACAAATTACTACCGATAAATTATTTCCACTCTGCCGAAGTCCCCATCGCCCCTTCCTCCACCAATCATTACTAGATGCTTCTCGAGGGCCGGCCACCCAAGTTCGAATCGAACGCCCAGCTCGTCAGTGTGTCGCGTGCCGTCCAGAAGCTCTCTCAGACCAGCCGGGACGCTGCTGGCCGCTGCAGCGGAACTGGAATATGGCATTTGTGCGAGCATGGTCATTTGCGAGGACGGCGAGCGCGAGAGACGTGGGCGCGTGGGCGTCGAGAGCCCGCTCCCTTCGCCAGTGTAGTCAGTCGCAAGACTGCTACTAAGCGTACTCATCGAGTTTGGCAGTCCGCTGCCCGAAGTGGAGGATGTCGGCTGTGATGGCTGTACGAGCGAGTGGCGCCTTCCGCCACTTCCGTCGGACGCCCGCCAGAGGCGCTGCGTTTGCGGGGATACCGTCGGCAGACCACTCACTGCCGCCGTCTGCGCGCCGTCGATCTCCCTGCGGAACTGCTCGAGGTACTTCTCCGCGGTACTCGGGCGACGTGTCGACGTTGACGCCGACGTCGACATCGTGCGTGGGCGGTCCTCTCCCTGCGAGCCGTGCCGCGTGAGCCCGGTGCTTGAGCTAGGGAACGGCAGCGGCCCGTCCGCATTGCGCGGGAAGGGGGCCTTGGACGGGGCGTCGCCGGTGGGCGGTGTCGTCGACCCGGGGCTGGTGGGTGGCGCGTTGGGAATTGACAGACTCTTGCCGCGTCGCCGCCCGATCGAGGCGGAAGACGTGCGCCGCTCCCTGTCTTTCTCTGGCGTTTCGGCTGGGAGGAGGACCGGCCAGCGGTGCACGCGGCGAAGGAAGCCCTGAGGATGAGCTACTTTAAGCTGCGCTTTCCGATAGGGTGGATACGGACGTACCTTGATCACGCCAAAGCTCACGAACCTTCGCGGGTCGATACCGTGCTTGTGTGTATCGTACTCTTGCATCCATTCGGAGACTGTTATACCTGGCTTGAGACGCGAGTACAGGTGAAAGAGGTCTGGCCATTCGGAAATTTCGCGGTCTGAAGCAACCTCCGAATATTAAAACGAGAAAGAAGTGAAATAAAAAGGGTCTAACCCGGTCGCGTCACGTATGGCCCACACTCATTTCGTACATGCGGCTCGTCTGCAAGCCATGATGTTGAGCGGCAGAGTGTATACATGTTGCTGAACTGGAAAATATCGATCATCATAATGACCTGGTAAAAACTACGCGTTCCATGAGGTAAAAATCACGCATAATGCCTGTATGCTCTTACAGGAGGTGTTGAATTGCTTTGCGAGTCATGTCAAGGTCGCAGTCGGCTAGATATGCTATTCGGCTAACATGGTTGGTGCCGTCGATATACAAGCAAACCTAGACGACCATATGATATTATTTTATTACATTTTCTTTGGAGAAACATCAGCCTCACCTTCGACATAGTCAAATCCCAATTGTCTTCTATGCGCTTCTTGAGGTTGATCAGAGCGACAGGTACCGCCCAGTCTTTCACTTCCGGAGGATTCGGATAGAACGGGAATATCTTCAGCTCAATTGAATTGAATTCATTGACACGGATGGATGTTTCTGAATAGGAGTTAAGGTCCTCGTACAGCTGTTCCAGGATGGCGTGAATGGTAAGAGACGTTTCCTTGGAAGACAAGAACGACGACTCTTCCTGCAAAAATAATCTCAGCCTCGGGGTCCGGCTTGGAATTGACTATGCAGACCTCGCATGCAGTCAAGACGCGACCAATTTTGCGGACGATAGGCTCGTAGCAGCTCAGGTCTGCAGTCCTATCGAAGACGAAGCACACATTATAGCGAAAGAAATTTCGCTCGTAGCGCTGGTTGTAGAGCTCAACGGGGAAGCCAATGACTTGGTGTCTCCGTGTAGTACAAGTTACAAGACGACCGCAAAGTGGACTGGGAGGGATAACATAGCGGGAAATGTCCTCAAACTTGAAAAGACACCTATTCGTCGAAGACGGGCGTACGGAAGATCCTAGAGTCTCTCGCGAGTTGGCCAAATGCGAATACCGCGACGAGCTTGAGGCGCGCGAGAGACCTGTGGCGTCTCTGCCATCGCTATCCGCTCGCGTTGAGTGCACGTCCAGCTTTTCAGAAGACAGGGCTCTGCATCCAGGTGAAGCAGCACTCAAGTTCACATTGACACCGGAGTTGGTTATGATGAGGCCTTCGGGGACCTGGTAGACGATATTCGTACCCTTGTTATCGTGGAAGACAGCATAGAAAACAGACAAAATTCTTGGGAGAAATGAGTTCCCATCCGACGCCATTCAGCAGCCCCAAAATCGGCCCAGCTCGAGTTAGTCGGTCGCCAGGATGCAGCAGCTGTGACCGCACGGCGCAGTACCAGTGAAAGTGTAGGAATTCGGTGCCGCACGCGGCCGCCGCGCTCAATACTAGGCGCTACGCCACCGGCCTGCTTACTACCGCCACGACCTACAATGAATGCGCAGGGACAGACACGGTTCATCGACTGGCCAAACCGATATTTCCACATAGATCAGGTACTAGACAGGCCAGGGCCTCGAACCGGAGAGTCCTTCAACGCCGGGGATGCGGTAGGGCAATTCAGTACGTGCACGCGATTGCTGCCGCTAATTCGCGCCTCAAGGTGAAGGACTTCCTGCGAAATCAATGCAAGGTACTTGTCATCGGTGCAGGGGGTCTAGGATGCGAAATACTCGCAAACTTGGCATTGACCGGCTTTAAAGACATCCATGTCATCGACATGGACACGATCGACATTAGCAATCTGAACCGACAATTCTTGTTCCGGTAGGTACACAAACTACGCCCGCCTATTGAAGGAGTTGTTAAACTGCACATAGACAGAAAGACGTCGGAAAGCCAAAGGCAGTCGTCGCAGCAGAGTTCATCATGAAGCGCGTGCCCGGAGTCAAGGTCACACCGTAAGTGCATACACCCTCTGCTATACGTTCTATTACGAACCTCCCACAGATATTTCGGAAAGATACAGGACAAAGACGAATCATATTATATGCAATTCCACATTGTCATTTGCGGCCTTGACTCAATAGAGGCGCGTCGGTGGATTAACGCTACGTTAGTGAACATGGTAGATGAGGAGAACCCGGAGAGCTTAAAACCTTTGATTGACGGAGGAACCGAAGGTCTACCCTGAGCCCCACATCTCCCCGTCTTCACTTGCCTAATATCCTTCCCACAGGTTTCCGAGGTCAAGCCCGTGTCATTTTACCGACTGTCACTTCATGTTACGAATGCTCTCTCGATCTGCTTAACAAGCCCACTGCTTTCCCAATCTGCACAATCGCCAACACGCCCCGCTTACCAGAACATTGCATTGAATGGGCATCAGTGCTAGAGTGGCCCCGCATTCATGGAGGTTTGTCTGGACGAAGCACTGCTGCACGTCTGTAAATTGACTTCCTCTAGAAAAGAAAATGGACACAGATGACCCGGAACATATTGGATGGTTGTATAGTGTAGCACTTGCCCGTGCGGGGGAGTTCAATATTGAAGGGGTGACCTGGTCATTGACCCAGGGCGTTGTCAAGAATATCATCCCAGCCATCGCGTCAACGAACGCCATCATTGCTGGTAGGTCCGATTTAATTTACGAGGCTTCTGTATATTCAAGCTTCGTTTACCACAGCATCATGTTGTAACGAAGCCTTTAAGATCGCCACATCGTCCTCCGCATACTTAGACAATTATTTCATGTACATTGGCACCGACGGCGTTTATTCATACACTTTCAAGCACGAACAGCGAGAGGACTGTCCAGTCTGTGGCGGAAACACCGTACTGTTTGAAGTTAGCAGGGAGTGGTCTGTGAACGACCTCATCGACGCGTTAGCCGAGAGGCCTGACATGTGGGTCTTCATATTGATTCTTTTGTGTCATGTCTTGACTGTTCACCGCATTCTCAGCCAAGTCAAGAAGCCCTCGTTGGCTGCTACGCGCAAAGATGGCTCAGTGACCAACTTATACTTCCAAGCTCCTAGATCTTTGGAGGAAGCTACTCGGCCGAATTTGGAGAGGAAGGTTTCGGAGTTTGTGCAAGACGGAGAGGGTATTGTAGTTACTGCGACATCATTGCCGCTGAGCCTCGATCTAGTCATCAAATTTGTATAAGTGTAGAATGTACAATGCAAATCAACTTGTTACTACCATGTCCGGCAGAAAGGCAGGGTGACAATATATCACAGACAATAAGAATTAGAATCCACCCATCCGCTTCTTCGCTGGTTTCTTTGGGCCTTGTCTACCACCGAACGGCCCTGGAAGTACTTGCGTATTTGCCATCGCCATCGGCTGCGATGACTGGGGTTCTGTTTCCGCCTGTGTGAGCCCGAACCGGGGCTGCGTCTGCACGCGCGGATCTTCACGTCGTGCCAGCGATGGCTGCGGAAGGCTACCAGTAGAGCGTGATTGAGTCAGCGCCAACGACTTCGCCGCGATGATGGTAGGAGGTGCTTGGCTCTGCGTGGGCGGCGGCAGCGCTGCACCGGGCCCACTCACGGAAGCTCCTCCCTGTTGACGCCTGTGCTGCGCCTTCCCCCGACTTCCGCTTTGAGACGGCTGCTGCGAATCATGCCCGAGGCCCTCAACGTCATACGGGTCGACATACTCATACTTGTACGGATCGTCGTCCACATCCCACTCCGAGAGCAGGAGACGTACGCCAAGGGGTATCTCCACCTCCTTGTCTTCGTCTTCTGCTTGCGGCTCTGCTTCATGCGCTCTGGGTGCCGCACCGGAATTTTTGTAGTGCTTCCATCCGTCATTGACCACCGGACGGTGGTAGGAGAACGTCACCGGGGGAGGCTCCTTCTGCGACAATGACAGCTGTTCCGCGGCCCGAGTGAGTAGGGCGGACTCTTGAAGTTCAGTGCTTGGGGACGCTTCTCGAGGCTTACTTGACCTAAATGGCGTCGCGCTGTACACGTCCATGGACAGAGCCAGGTCGAGCGCAAGTTGTTCACGCGCTTCAGACTCTCGCCGATCAGCCTCTGGTGAGTCCTCTTCCCTACTAACGTGGTATGGGTCGAGCTTTTCAGGGGGAACGGGCTCCGATTTAAAGACCCTGGGAGAAATCCTGCTTAAAGTTTCCTGGATGTTTGTGTGCCATGCCGCTTTTTCCGCAACGCTGGCAACGGGGATACGACCTTGATTGCGTGCGCGGTGACCCCGGGCCGAGTCGAGGATTGTGCCAGTAAGAAAGTCTGCCCTTGCTTCGTGAAGTGGTTCTTCTCCTGAGCCAAACGCTACATCGAAACTGAATAGACGGTCAATTCAGACGGCAAACGACACGTAAAATATTGAAACTGACAGGGTACGCAAGTGCTCCTCCTCAAGGTCAGAACGTTGCCAGAAATTTGGCATATTCTCCAGTGTCTCGTACACTCCTTCGGCATCCTCCTCTTCCTGTTCGATCCGCAGCTCTTCGGCTTCCTCCCCAAAGAGCACTGCAAAAGAGCTTCAATCAGCAATGCTTACAGAGGCGCGTACAATAAAACGAATCAGTCAAATCACCTTCGTAAAGCCCGCTGAGATCAACCGTTGTGGACTCGCTTGAACCCACGCGGCCATAGTCGGGATGCAAATCTTTTGATTTTTTTTCCAGCTCGTGCATTTCATCAGACCATTGAAACATGAACTTCGACGGAGGACTCTCTTGCCGCTGTTCATCTTCGATGTCCTTTGAATAATGGAGATCCACTTGATGAAGGCTGCCACGCTCCGTGAGCTCAACAAGACTAAAGGAGTCGGAGAGCGCCAGCGGATGGCGGATGAGAGCTCGTCCGACTACGGCACAACCCGGGGACGCAGAAGGCACTGCACGAGCAGACATCCGACACTGTAGAGGTTCGGAGTCTAATTTACCAAGAGCGATTGCAGAGACTTGATTGTTGCGATACGAGCTAAGGAGGGCGAGTGACGCTGCTTTCAAATCAGTGTGGACGGTATCGTGAAGATGTCAATATTAGCATACTTTCATCATACTCTATGGTTTGTACGTTCAGTGTTCTATCGAAGGCGCGATGATGTTTCCATCCGAGTAGGGGCTGTCCCGGATATCTCTCGTCGACCCATATGACCCGACTCGTCGTTGATATACAATAAAGATGATCTATCTGCGTCCGGCAGATAGATGTAATGACATGACGTCCGTCATCGTAATTAAGAAGATCCGAAGAGTCGACGGCAACCTAGATACGACAAAAAAAATATGCATTTATGTTAGAGCTTGCACGGAGCGTAAAGGTAAAGCAGCAAAAATACCCTGGTATCAAACATCTTGACGAATTTTCCCGACGCTACAACCCCTCCATGCCCAGTATTGTCGCCGCAAATTCTCCAGAAGCTATCGTCACTTTCTGAAGGCTTTTCAAAAATTCTTTTACTGGCCCAATTATCTGGGATAAGTTAAAAGGAGAAACAATTCATGAAAATTACTTACATCACTTTGCCTTCGTTCCTGAGGGAGCACTGATGTCCAACCCCTTTTGCCGTTACAAGAAAAAGGTCTGTAGGATATGACGTAGACAAATACATGTCTAAAATCTCGCCGCTATCGAGTTCAGATGAGCAAAGTGTCATCAGCTCCGACAAGGCATAAGGCGGTTTCGAAGTGTTAAAAGCGGGAACTATCTGGTTGCGAATGTCGAATACAGATATTTGGTTGTATGTGCGAACTGCCAGATGGTAGCCTATATGCTGTCGTTAATTGGCCTTCGCGATCCCCTTTATATTCACGAACAACGTACTTTTTTTCTGTACGGTATTGACAGCCGGAGATGAAGAAGCTATTTGGCATATTGGTGTATCAAATGACCATAAGGACTGGGCTCTAGGCTGGAACAGGAGTCCATCCTGTCTTATCTCTGCTGGAGACACGTCTGACAAAAAATTCAGGACTTGCATCTGCTATATCATCGAAGAGCTTACTCAAATCTCTGCCCAGGATTCCTGTTGGAAAGGCAATTGCAACGGACCTCTTCCTTGGGCCTTCGTAACAGTACGCAGCAGCGATAGCGTTGCCCTTAAATGGGTCAAATACCATTCGTTCCTCAGCCACCTTGTCACTGTGGCCCAGCTCCTCCATAATAAGGTCAGAGGGTATGTCAATGTCGGGGTGGTAGGTCCTCATAAACCTCGCCTGTAAACAAGCTCTAAGTAAACACGCGTGGCACAACTGTATTCTTAAATTTACCCCATGTTCGGCTCGCTGTTTCAGAGAAATACTGTTCACCCTAATGTCCTCTGGCTTGACCATGGGATATATCTTGACCGGCTCGCCATAAGTTGTAAGAGATCCTGGTGGAACATAGGATTGACAAGAATACGCGCGTAGTATGTTAGAGGACCCACCTTTGCGCTTGCTATGTACAAATCTCCACTCTAAGCCGTCATTGACTTTAACCAATGTTGCAGCAGATAGGCCGCCATAGTTGATTACTGGATAATTTGTCCATTTTCCCGCTTCCCTGGATGTCCCCTTTCCTTTCTTCTTTTTCGAGGTGGCGTCCACCTTCGACACTTTTGATATTCCAGGCCAGAGTTCCATTCCATAAGACAGAATGGATTCTGAATTCAATGTTCATTTGATTTCGACGGGGGGCCGCAGGAGAGTGTAGTAGACAAGTCCGGAAGAGTCGATCCCGACGGAGTTATAGGCGCCGCGTGCGTGCCAGTGGCGGCCTCTTCAAGTTGTTCTCTGCTCTACACCCGCGTCTTGCCCCCATCCGGCTGTGCGCGCGAGACACCGAGCTCAACACGGCACAGACGACGTCGCCCGGGTCGTGCTTTGGCACGAAGACTGGACCAAACAGCCCGGCCGCGTACTTGCTCTATGGATGGAACGAGGCGAGAAAAACCCCCGTTCTCCGGACTTGCGGGCATGGATCTTGACGCGAACTTCCCCCTAGTGGCCCATTCAGTTCCTTTATTGACCCTGCTGCGATCAATGAAGCTCTGAGGCGTGAGCAGTAATCCGGATACTGTTCTGAAGCCCGACTGATATAAGGATGTATTTTTCTAAACAGAAAACAAGGCTGTTGTCTGTGCAATCAGCGCGAGTTACATCTCCACCTTCGCAGGATATCCTGTATGTATTTGTTGCGTTGGGCGAAGACCGTTTTATTGAAATAAGGCTTGTTCTAGCTGGACTCGCTGAAATCGCGTTTGCAAACGTCACGAAACCCAATTCCTGTACCTCGTTTAGCAGCTCGAGTCTTTCAGGAGGAGGGGATAAAGGGATTCTATCGGGGGCTATGGATACCCCTCTTCACGATCTCTTTCGTCCGTGCGTCAACTTTTATGAGGATTCCATGGTCTGCACCTGACAAGATTTACCTCTTAGGGGCTGCGTCTTTCACGATATATAATGGCACGAAGGAGTCTTTGCGGAATCACAACATTCTTACGCGCAACACGCTTTTGGATGTGGCGTGTATGGGAGGCATAGGGGGTGCGACAGCTGGTGCTTTAATCTCATTCGGCAGTGCACGTGAGCCCTGTCCATTTAATTTGTGAAACCGACCTTTGCCTCACGCTGCTTTAGCCTTTGAATTAGTCAAGGTACGTTTTGAGCGGACTGTATGAGAGGAATGGGGAACCGACGAAATTGCAGGTTCGGCGCCAGCTTGAGTATTCCATCGCCGAAAGCAAGGGTGTTCGTATCGTTAAGCCTCCAGGCACAGTTCAGGCCGTGAGGGATATTATTCGTTCGAATGGCTATAGGGGGCTTTACAACGGACTTCCTCTGCATCTTCGTGCGTGCACGGATTGTTATCACATCAAAAATGACAATTTACCCCAGTCTAGTGAGAGATACCTCCGGAACAGCTCTGTACTTCCTTGAGTATGATGGCATGCGTCACGTTATGGGCCGTCTTCCATCAGGAGAGCAAGGTCCTACTCCTACCTGGCTCCCACTCCCCGCATCTATTGTGCCGTTCTTTTGTGGGTCTTTGTCAGGAGTCACTTCTTGGGCGATAATATATCCACTCGACGTGTAAGTGCACATATACGTACTCTACGATTTAAAGTTGCTCAGCTTCGCACAAGTGTAAAAACCAAGGTACAAACCAGAGCCCTTGCCGGAGAGAAAAAGCGCGGAATATGGGAAACCTTCCATCGCCTTGTTAGAGGCGAGTTTCACGCTCAGTCGTTCGCCCCCTCTGTTTAATAAATTTGCATTAGGTCCGGATCCTACTAATCCTAGGTCCTTACATGATGGTATCACACGCATATACCGCGGCTTGGGTATCAGTGCACTTCGAAGCATAACAACGCACGGTCTCCTGTGGACTTTCTTTGACCTGGTAGCTAATCGCATCGACCGCCTTCCAAATCCAGACTTGGAGTGATAAATATGCTCACTATCACCCCTCCTCGCGGCTTTGCATGACACGCTTCATTCTCCCGAATATCTCCATATATATATCCCGTTTTAAAACACCAATCGCATCTTCTTCGCCTTTAATCTTAGACTTTCTAACACTGTCTCCCACATTCTCATGGTACCAAATACTGGGCTCAACACTTGTAGCATTAACATATCGTACACTCAGAAAAATACTTTATTTCTATCTGTGCAGATGCTTAAAAATGTCTACGTTTTCCAGTGCTGTTTAATCCTGTTTTAATTCTGCCTTTGACGCGACATGGTGACTCGGCTATTGACCGCGAGTACCCGCGACAGTGAATTGACGCGTTTTGCTCTTTGCCTTCAGACTATGCCGAGCTCGATTCCTGCTGGCTTCCGGGCGTTGCCTCTTTCTATTAACCAATTGACGCTCTCTGTTGTGCTAAAGTGCGGGCAATCCTTCCGCTGGGTTGCTTTTCCTCTGGTTCCTCTTGACTCTCCAGCGACCGACCCGGAGGACGTGCCAACCCACGAGTATCGGTTCTGTCTTAAGGATCGCGTCATTTGCTTGCAACAGTCGCCGAATACGTTATTCTACCGCTCTGTGCTTGCGGCGCACGCAGACGTGAACGAGGCCGGAAGTACCAGTCCATCGTCTTTGAGCGAGAGGAGGGACGCGGAAACGCTGGTGTTTATCCGTGACTACTTCCAGCTCGACACCGACCTGCTCAAGTTGTATGAAGAATGGAGTGACAATGACACAGTTTTCAGGAACCTGAAAGGTCGCTTTTCTGGAATACGAATGCTCAGGCAAGACCCTTGGGAATGTCTCGTCTCGTACGTACGTCCTTTATGGCCGCTTACCGTCCGCTCCCGCCTGACCTTCTGCTATACAGGTTTATATGTTCTTCAAATAACAATATCTCTCGTATCTCCAAGATGGTACAGAACTTGTGCACGCACTTCTCGTTGCCGATTGTTACACTAGACGATCCTGCAGTCCCAGGTGCATCCACGAGCTCAAGCCCGTACCACGCCTTCCCTCCTCCATCCGCTCTTGCCTCGCCTGCTGTGTCTTCTAAGCTACGCACTTTGGGGTTTGGATACCGAGCAAATTTCATTCAAAAAACAGCAGCTATGCTCCTCGAGGCTCACGGATCAGACGAAGCCGTCTTTGAGTTTCTTTCTAGCCTGAGATCTATAGATACAGACAGTGCCCGCGCCGAGTTATTGAAACTCATGGGAGTAGGTCGAAAGGTTGCGGACTGCGTATTGCTGATGAGCCTAGACAAGGCAAGTCCTCAATTACTCACATGGGATTGCGATGATTTAAGACAGTCGGTCTTACTAAAATAACAGCGGGAGGTCGTTCCGGTAGATACACACGTTTTACAGATTGCTACAAAACATTACGGGATGAGAGGATCAAGCACGGGGAAGACCCCGATGACCCCGAAGCTGTATGATGATGTCAATGCAAGATTAACTAGCATCTGGGGAAGATACGCGGGCTGGGCTCATTTAGTGAGGCTTCCCAGACTTACTGCCCCGCGCGACAAAAATGATTCAATGGCCATTTACGTTACAGATTCTTTTCACTGCTGATCTGAAGGCGTTCGCAACCCACGGCTATTCGACCCCTCCGCCGTCTATGTCTCCTTCAAAAAGCTCAAGAACGTCGAGAGCTGCAACGCCTGCGACATCCCCGACCAAGAAGAGGAAGCGACCTCAGATTGTACGAAATGGTGTTGAGCTAAAGTTGGAGGAAATTGAGACAGAATCCGTCATAAAGATGGAAGAAATTCTTCTAGATGGTGGCGGCTTAGCCGAGAGAGTTAAGAGAAGGAGGCGAGCCACAGTTTCGAGTAATTTGAAGGTTGAGACCTCGGTAGAGTGCTAATTTAGGGGGCTATTGAGCCAAGAGGGCATATTGTCCTGGAGTCGTATTTTTTTGGGATCTTGAATATCAAACCTAAGTTTGACTTTGGAGCGAGATTCATAGTGACGTGACGCTCAGTCATGACTGTCACAGTATTGTGGATTGACTCCCATTTCGTTGGTGAAGTCATCGTTAGGTACTTCTTGCCCCGACGGCTCGAGCAGTCTGTGCTCCGACTACAACGACGCGCTCGGCAACATTTCAATGGCCTCCGAAGGAGCGAAAATTGAGGAAATTGTTGATGCGACTCACGATGAGGATGCATATGCCGATGGACAGGAACGCGACTCGGACAGCAGCGATGCTGGCGAGCCTGAGGATAATACTGGCCGCGCCGTTAATGGCGTAGATACCCCTGGCGCGGGCTCTTCGTCGCAGCAGAAGAAGAAGAAGAAGAAGAGGTCGAAAGCTGCAAAGCTCCTGAACGCATTGAAGCCCGGTCAGGAGATTCCGCAGACTATTGTGGACCAGGTCATGGAGAGAGTGCGCGAAGAGCACGGGGAAGGAGCACCGGGCACCGATGAGGATCACGTACGAAAGGCGCTCGAGCAGTTGAAGATCATGGATGTCATCAAAGGCAAGGCGGGCGTCGCGGGGCGTGGAAAGAAGGATATTGGTACACATAAGGTACGTGGATAACACAATTTAAATTACAACGGCTTTCCCTTAGCAATAAGCACAGTTTTGGGCAACGCAACCTGTGCCTCAACTTGGTCAGTAGCTGCTTCGGGGTACGCGCCTTGTTACTGATATGTCCAATAGACGAAGGTCCCCCATCGGAAGACGGATACATTGAGCCTCCTGTCCCTCGGGAGCAGGTTCGCCAGGATCCATATCCTCTTCCGAAGGATTTCGAATGGTCTTCTGTCGATCTAGATGACCCAAACCAAGTGTGTTGAATGACTTCATGCGATCACACGTCCTTCCTCAACTTGCCGACAGACCAAGGAAGTTTATGATTTGCTTTGCTTGAATTATGTTGAGGACGATAACGCGTCCTTCCGGTTTCAATATACTGCGGAATTTCTTGAATGGTACGCAGTCACCCCACCTAGGAGTACAATCATTACTTATGCGTCAATTCACGTCAGGGCTCTAAAGCCGCCTGGTTATCACAAGGAATGGCACGTCGGTGTACGCGTCAAATCCAATAAGAAACTGGTGGCGTTTATATCGGGCGTACCAATCGCCTTGCGCGTACGCGGAAAGTAAGCGCACAGCTTTCGTAATCATTCCTCGTACGCGCTTAATCAATTGACTGCATAGTACTTTCCACGCGAGCGAGATCAATTATCTCTGTGTTCACAAGAAACTGAGATCGAAACGTCTCGCGCCCGTCTTAATCAAGGAGGTTACCCGACAATGTCATCTGAAGGGAATCTTCCAGGCGATCTACACGGCCGGAGTCGTCATCCCCACTCCTGTTTCGACTTGTAGGTGCGTTAAATGCGGTCATGTGATTGCTGCCAATGTTTAGTATTCTATGCTAATACCGCAAAACAGGTACTTTCACCGGACCATCAATGTTCAGAAGCTCGTAGACGTACAGTTCACGTTCGTGCCTCGCAACATGACCTTGGCGCGCATGATGCGACTACACAAGTTACCCTCTGTGCCCCGTCTTGCTAGCGCAGGATTGCGTGAGATGGAGGAGAAAGACGTACCGCAGGTCGCAGAGCTCTACACACGCTACATGGAGCGCTTTACGATGTCGCCTGTCATGACGCTTGAAGAGCTGCGTCACCAGTTCTTGAGCGGACTAGGCGCTGGACCCGGTCCGAAAGATTGGCAAGGGAGGAGAGAGGGACAGGTCGTGTGGTCTTATGTAGTTGAAGTACGCCTTCAATCTTCTTTAACGAGCCCGAGCTCATCACAGTTTTGCAAATGCTTCCAGAATCCTCAGACGCAAAAGGTCACGGACTTCTTTACGTTCTACTCGCTACCTTCGACAATTATGCGCAGCCCAAAGCACAACCTTTTGGAGGCGGCTTATCTCTTCTACTATGCTACCGATGTTGCGTTTCAGGAAGGCGCCGACGCGAGCGGCCGTTTGAAAAAGCGACTGCAAGAGATAATTGGCGACGCACTCATTGTCGCAAGCTCTGCCAAGTTTGACGTCTTCAACGCACTGACTCTAATGGACAACTGCGAAGTTCTGGAAGACTTAAAGGTGCACTTTTACATCGTAAGGACATCGGCGCCTTGCTAACTATTCGCAATAGTTTGGCAGCGGAGATGGGCTCTTGAATTACTACCTATACAACTGGAGGACAGCTCCGTTAGCGGGAGTTAACGAGACAGGGGGTGTTCCCGCAGGAAAGGGTGTGGGTGTAATGATGCTGTAGCTGCAATTGTTACGACCACGAACGATTAGGAGAATATCTTGATTAATTAAAACTAGTGAACAGTCTACGCCCTAAATCTACTCTCTAGCCGTGAACGGACTCGTCACGCGCTTGCTCGGTGCTGCGATAATTGGTGGGTATTGCGCAGCCATCTCCTTCGTACCAGCGGGGAAAGGCAGGTCCGCAACGCCCTTCGGCAAAATCTTGTCGTCGAGGCCCTTCGCGTAGTTGGCCGTCGCAAGTTGGACCATATTTTTCTTCGCATCGCGCACTAAGACGTGCGCATCGTCGATGCCGGGTACACAGCCTTTGACGAAGACGAGCTCGAGATCGGTGTCGATACGCACGACCTCAAGGTTCTGCGTCGTGATGCGCTTACCACCCATACGTCCCGGCATCTTTTTTCCTGGCCAGACGCGACCAGGGTCCTGTTTTCGGAGTCTCAGAGGCTGCGAGACGAGCATGAGAAGCCAAAGGAAGGACAAACCTGATGACCACCGGTTGCTCCCATCTTGCGATGCGAGACGGACACACCGTGACTCGCCCGTAGACCTCTAAACCCCCAGCGCTTCATTCCTCCTTGGAAACCTTTTCCTATGCTACACGGGAGAAAAAAATAAGCTTGATTCAAAAAAGAAAGCGGCCATGCACGTACGAGTTCGCAACTACATCAACAAGCTGACCCGGTACGAAATGTAAAGCGGATAATGTTGTGCCTTTGGAATGTTTTAATTTTGCAACTTAAACACAAGCGGACAGGACGTACCGACGGGTACATGGGCGTCCGGAGTAACGGGAAACTCCTTGACGATGTATTTTGACGGCACGCCCGCCTCCTTGAAATGACCCCTCATCGCGTGTGTCGTCGTCCGGTCAGGCCTATCCGAAGCCGCAACCTGCACGGCATGGTACTCGGTCTTGTTATCTCTAACCGTTTTGACGTTCGCCGTGACCTGGCAGTTCTCCAGCTACCCGCCGTAAACACATATTTCTCAGCACGCTGCGCGCCGCGAGACGCAGAAGCAGAACGCACCTGGAGCACAGTCACCGGGTACCGCGCGCCGTGCTGGTCCCACATGGCCGTCATACCCCTCTTCCGCGCGATGAGCCCCGTGCGCACCGAGTGCGGCGTCCATCTGCTCGACGATGGACCTGCCTCGCCCTGCACGGCGGCCGCGCGAGCTCGGCGCGACGCATGCAAGAACCTTCTTGCGTACGAGATGCTTGAGGGCTGTTTTAGCGCATTCCAGAGAGTGAACATTTTCCTGAACTCCGGGGCTCTGGGCGGCGCAGGCGTCACGGAGCGAATGCGAGCAGGTGAAGGATGCAGAGCCGGCCAATAAATCGACTGTGAGAAACCATTGCCTGTTCCGTCTGCTTCAGTTAGGCGCTAATGCTGAACTTTTAAAGGGTCCTCGTGAGTCGTTTCGATTCGAATACATTATTCAAAAGCAAAGAAAAAAGCGCGAAAAGCTTCTTCTCCCAGTCCGTAAGTTTCGTTTTTGATTATCCGGAAGACATCCCCGTAGCATTGTCCCAGGAATCTTTTCTCACCGCTCCAACCAAAAGATTGGACCTACACTTACAATGCGTTCTTGAACCGAAATGAATAAGGTGATACCAGCTCAGAAAATGGCAGAGCCTGAGGTCATCCGAAGATTTGAAAGATCATGGACCACCCAAGTATTATACTCCACTAAGAGAAATCACAATACATCTCTTACAAAATTTAATGCACCCAAGCTCGCCGTAATCACGTCCAATACGCGTCTACTTTCTTCGACCTGCACCTCTCGCAACGACTCCAGCGATTCTCGGAGCTCCGGATTCGCGACGAAGACGTCTCCATGCAGACGGAGGAGCGCAGCAGTGAGCGCCTGCACTGCCTCGAAATCACGGTGTACGCGAAGACGCCGGCGTAGGGCACCTGCGAACGTGCGTAGGTTCTCGAGCGAGGTGCCCAGCGCGCGCAACTCGAGATCGAGAGCAGCAGGCGTGATAATTTTAATGTAGCTAAAGAGCTCCTCATCTGGATTAGTGCGAAGTGTTCGTTGTCAGCACGAGGTTGGTCTGGTCCGGAAAAATAATGAAAGTATGACTGACAGTCCCCCTCCGGGTCCTCAGATGCGAGTTTTCGGTGGAAAGCACTCTCCGCCTGTGTCGAACCTGCCTCCAGACGCTTGCTGGGCCTCTTTGTACGCTCTGCATCGCTCTTCTGTGTCACAGCGAAGCGATGCTCAACGCCCGGCAGGGTGGGCAAGAAGAATGGCGCTTTCTCCGGGGGTTTTGGCGGTTCTTTTGGTTTGTTCCGTTGCTAATCCGGGAACGAATTAGCACGCTCGACTGAGAAAGGAAAATAAATCAATTTACCTGAATAACCTCCAAGTTTAGCAAAGTCTGCCATCGTGAGCGAGGGAGCAAGGTGAGTGTAATCAAGTCACCGCCCAGTTGTGACGGGGTTGAATAGACGTCCGGCGGGTCCTCAACAGTCAATGATTGGAGAGCGTCTAGGGCTGAATCGAGCGATGGTCAGAACCAATTAAGATTGGAAGCTAGTGAACGCCTCACCTTCATCCTCGGCGGTGCCTTGGATTGAGGGTAGTGCGACCTCTGTTGCGTCCTCGATGGTGACACCTTGAAGCGAAACATCCGTATATTGTGCTCGATTCGCCCTATTCAAATTCGTGAGCACTTCCATCCGTCGAAAACTTGACAGAGACGGTGTAACATACCAAAGGTATACACCAACGCTATCTACGTGCGCAGTGGCCAAAAAGTCGTTAGTCGGCGAAAAAGCGACGCTGGTCGCGACGCTAGCGGTTTTGAATCCATCAATCAGGCGGCCAGTGGGTATGTCGAACGTCCGAATAACGGAATCCAAGGAGGTTGTTATTAACCACCGAGAGTCTGGTGAAAAGACCTTTCCGAAAAGGTCAGCTCTCAGCTCGTCACAGGCTATGGTGAAAACATACTATATCCAAGACATTCCCTACAAATCCGCTCATTTCACGGACAATTCGGTGTGTTTCGATGTCGACGAGACGGACGACCAAGTCGTCGCACACGACAGCTAGCAGCCCGCTATCTCGCTGGAGTAGTATGGACGCGCATGTGCTCGGTAACACCAGTGTGTGCAAGAGCGCCTGAGTATGAAAGTCGAAGAACTGCGTGAAGGGAAAGAGTCAGTCATTTGCCTCAAAAAAAATGATATTGCGTGCACTGACATTAACCGTCCCATCTTGAGTGCTCGCGATAACTAGCCTGTTGAGCGAGTCTGTCGCAAGACCATTGACTGAACGTTCGCCGCCTGATGCCTTGAACCGAGTCGCGACTTCCGCAGGTATTGGACCGACATTGTACGACTTCCGTTGAATACCGGACTGCATATTGTACATTTGTATCGTCCCTGAGGAAGTGCTTGCAAGACCGAAATTTCCGCATGCAGAGACACAGACGGCCTAATGCGAGGGAAAGCGGATTAGCGAGTCACTTCACGACAAAGGTTGTCTTCACTCACTCGGACAGCACCGGTGGATGTTTTCTTCTTTTTCTTATCCTTGACAGCACCCGTCTCATTAAGGTTGAGCACCCACTTCCCGATTTTCTTCTCGCGTACGGTCCACGTGCGCGCGACAGACTCCTGCTTGTGCGCGGTCAAAACGTCGTCCCAGTCCTTTGAGCGGCTGGAGGAGAAGGAAAGCTGGGCGATGGGAGGAAGCTTCAGGTTGGCTACTGGCGTCGAGAGCGACGTAGCCTTTTTGGCTATTGGGCCTGCAAAAAATTGTTAAGACGGGTGGCATTTACGGGGATATAGAAAGGAGTACCTTGTGAGAGCTCAAAGCTCCTTGAATCCCGAACGACTGACGTACATCGAAGACTGCGGTCCCTCGATGCCGTCAAGAGCTGCTTACCGTCTTCGCCATAGTACCGGATTAGGTGTGGTGGCTCGTGATGTCCCGAACGGAATTTGAGGAGACGTGGTGGGGCCGTCGGTGATTCAAAGAACCATTGCTAGTCAAAGAGATAAGTAAGGGTAGTCTAACGGGTGTTAACTACAAATAGATATGTCCCCACCTTCACGCTGTTGTCCTCCCCAGAGCTAACGAGAACCGGCTGGCCCGGAATCCACTCAATAGCAGTTACTGCACGGTCGTGTGCGCCTCGTACGACGTGGATCAAGCGCCCATTATTGTTGAGATCCCATAGTGCGATGTGCCCACTGCTCGATGCACTAGCAAGGACCGACTCTCCATCTATACGCGCCAATATTAAAAACGGCCCTCCTACGAGGCAAAAGGATCTTACCGCTCCGGAAAGAAAGACCCCTAACGGGACCCTCGTTCATAAAGATGCGCATCAGGCGCTCGTCAGCCCGGATATCATACAGCGATATCTCGCCCGACGAAAACCCGATCGCCACTACGTCAATAGCCGGCGACTGCGTGAGCGCTGTGATTGCGCAGGGTGAGTTCGCATCCGCAGAGTCCCGTAAATTACTGCCGTCAAATTTGTGGATGCAGGTTCTGTGGAAAGAAGAAAGAGATTGGCATAGAAAGGAAAAAAGATAGGAGGGGGCGTACTGAGTGCGGATGTTCCATAGCTGCATGGTCCCCTGGCTGCTGGCGACGAGAATTTTGTTAAGATAGGTCGCAGGATGCAGTATGGATGTCGCAGTGAACCCGTTCTCGAATTCAATAGAGCTAGACAGTTCTGCCAAAAACGCGTAAGCAAAGCGCTGGACGCATAACGATCGGTAGTCGCTCACCCATTGCCAAGCAGTCCCATACGAGCATCCTTGACCCATCGTCAGTGAGTGAAAGTAAATTATCACCAAATATGAGGATGAAAGAGAGCTTCGACCCGAGAGGATTCGTCATACGTCCGACCTACGAGAGATGGTTAATAAAAGTCGCCCAGTTAAGCAAATTGACGAACCTCCTTTCCCCTAAGGTATTTTATAACATGCGGACCAGTCGACACCCAAACTGCATCACCGCTCATAGCCAGACACGAAATGGGATCCGCGCAGTCTGGGCCTGTAGGGAAAATAAGCCATGGACGCAGAGACAAGTAGTAGATGCATAAACGCACCGACGAAAAGTAACGTGATTTTTCCGCCCTCCCATAGTGCCCAGGACCTCCCCAGACAAGTCAATATATGCACACGCGGTCCTTCTGTCGCGCCTTTGAATGACCGTGTTTGAAGGACGAATGGAATGTGGTTCGTGACGAGCCCGAGGGCGCGGAAGGGCGCAAAGAGGCGGGGCTGGGGCGTTCCAGTACCGAGTTCTTGCGCAGAGTCGGTGCGCGACCGCTTCTTCGGCGGCGCCGCACGCTCTAGCGGGTCATTCCAGACCATCGTCGCTGTTTTTCTCCGTTGTCGTCGCCGTCGTCGCTGGTCAAGATTCGGCGTGGATAGAAATTTCAGCACTGCGAATGGTGTTACGTAATAGAGATCGACGTCGACGCAAGGGTTAACGCCTCTTAAGATCGCGTGGACTTGATATTCTTACACAAACCACAACGACGCTGAGGCTCACTGCCAGGGAAATACCTTTTGACCCAGCCCTCATGGATTTACCACAGATATCTACTCAGACCCTTCTCCTAGGGTCGCTCTTGCTCTCTGTCCTGGTCGTCGCAGCTCGTGCGTGTCCTTCTCCTGGAGATGAATAATGTGCCAATTATTCCGATTTCAGTCGTGTACATCGCCCGCCTAAGGTCTTCATCAAGCGGGAACTTAATCCTCCTCGTCGGTAACGAAGATGCTGGGAAAACGGCAATTCTGTCGACGGTACGGGCAGCTCCGTACACCGCGTGTCCGCCCTGCGTAGCTGATTACGAAGACTATGTAGATGGTCTACGACTACACGCCGGCCACGCACACTTCGTTTCAGGTCAATAACTCGCTCGTCCAGCTTTCGCCGAAAGGCCCGCTGCAGGTCGTAGATGTCCCCGGTCACCAGCGCCTGCGCGGCCCGTTCAGGACGCACGTCCCTGACGCAAAGGCGATTGTGTTCGTCGTTGACTCAAGCACTATCTCTCGCAACGGACGCGACGTCGCTGAGTGCGTCCCGCTGTGACTTCCCTACCTTCGACTACCCTCGTCTAACTCCTGATCCCACAGACACTTGCACCACGTCCTGCACGCAATAATCTCGCTCCCGCCCACACGCACGCTCCCTGCGCTGCTCATCCTCGCGCACAAAACAGACCTTCTCTCCTCTGCGTCTGTACAAGACCGACCAGCACTCGCCGTGGCGCGCGTGCGCACCGTCCTCGAGCGCGAGCTCGAGAAGCGGCGCGCGGCCGCCGCTGGCGGGGTTGGTGTCGAGGGCCTCGGCGCGGAGGGCGAGGGCACGGAGATGGGCGGGCTGGAGTGCGGCGCGGGCGGCGCGTTCCGGTTTGCTGAGTGGGAGGGTGGCGAGGTGAGCTTCGCGGGGACGTGGGTGAAGGTTGGGGCGGAGGTTAATGAGAAGGCGAACGGGGAGAAAGCCGAAGGAGCTGCATCGGGGCTAGACGTGTTAAAGGTGTGGCTGGATGGCCTTGCATGAACGATGAGAAATTCTATTACGCTCAAGTATAACCTATGTGCTTCAAGTTGTCAGTACTTACTCTACTATTTTAACTGCTTTTCGAGTCTTGACTTGGTCCGTGCACCCGCCCCGATCCGGTAAACATCCAAATACACCCAAATAGCGTAAGAAAATTCGTATATAGAACAAGCGAACGCGTGTCCGGATTCTTCACCGCAACCTCAAAGACAGTGCTGGTCCGCTGCACATTCACAGCTAGGGTACGGCGATTCGGTTATGCGAAGACGACACCGGGAGTTTTAAGAACTCGCTGCTTCTCCTGTCGCCCCTTCGAGCGCGGGCAATGGGGTAGTGGGTGTCAGACCTCCCGCACATACATCCATACATCAATGTTATTTATGTTTGGCAATACTAGTTTGATTCGAATCTTCCAGTTTACACCTCGTTTGTGATCGGGGACGAATTTGACTGACTAATCAGAGAAATTCAAGACGAAAAATGTGCACTTATGAGCGATTTGGAGCAGCTGGTACGGTGCGAAGAAATTAAGGAAATGGATGCAGGAAGTGTAGGTAGGACAGAGCAGAGCTGTAGTCTACCGAAGATAGACACAATGGCAATAATAGCAAAACATTAAGGAAAACAGACAACTGGCCCCAGACGCCCAATATGCAGCTCTAAAGTGCGCCTACAAACTTAGATCTAAAAGGAAGGTCAGGTGTGTAATCATTAATTGGCACGAGAGGACTTACGTATTGCGAAAGCCAGCGGAACCCTTGAGCGAGCGATGTCGTCAGCAGAATGACGAAAGTAAACGTAGATGACACGCACCTTCTCCGTAGCCCTGCCTCTGCACAACCGAACACATGAAGAGTTCAATGGGGCGCATGTCGCTCAAAGGCACTTTACCCTGCATGAGGCTGTTAGCAACGTGTACCCACTAACCATCGCTACGTGTGATAGCGCACCTTTCCAGTCGTCTGATACAGGCCGAGATTGTGTCGGAGCTCGTCTTCGCTCACCGCGCCGGCCGCATCAATCTTGTTCCCGAGGACAAGGAACGGCACCTTCGAGAGCTCTTCAATCGAAAGGAGCGCGTCAAGCTCTGCCTTTGACTCCGAGAAACGCTCGTGGTCTGCACTGTCGACGAGGAAAATGATACCGTCGACCTCCGGGAAGTAATCGTGCCAAAGACGCCGTGCTGTGAGTTATACATGACAGAGGTGCGCGTAATAGGGAGTGGGAAGACAGAAGCCACAAACTGGTCAGCGACGGAAAGTACGGAAAGTGATAGTACACACCCTGGATATGTCCTCCCAAGTCATACGTCGTAAATTTGACATTCCCAATAGCGAGTTCCTCGGACGCTACATGAGTGCAAAGTAGCGGTCAATTGCATTGTACACGATACGTCATGTTGAAGATAAACATGGACGCACTGGGATGCAGCGTTGGTTGGAGAATAGCGAGTCGGTCGTTCTTCAGCATGTGCAGCAAGGTCTAGAAAGACAAGTCAGCTGGAGTCCCAGTCCCCGAGCACTGTAAAGCGCACCGTCTTTCCTGCATTGTCCAGACCAAGGAAGAGGATTTTGGCGTTTTTGTGCAGCAGACCTAGCCAAGAGGCCGTATTAGCTTCCCATATCCCTATAACCACGCGAAGACCAGAAGAACAAACGTACCCAGCTGCGAGAGAACGTCCCAGAACCAGTTTATGATGAACATGACTGCGTAGAGCGGGAGTGGTGCCGCTACAACGGTGACGGCGACGGAGGAAGAAGGAAACACGCGTGGGAAGCTCCCGTGATAGTACGTCAGCAACTGGCTCAACCTCGTTTACGTGGCGACTTGGCGATGGCCCGCGTTCTCCCTTTGGAACGGAGAATGATGTCGGTCTGTAGATTTTACACGCACAGCATTAAACTCGAAAGGTTTTTTTCTTCTGGCGAGTGAGTGTGAGGAATATCTCCAGGCGTTCCCCTTTCACTATTTCATGGATATATTTAATAAACTGCCATTCTGCCATTCTTACTTTTATCTCGTTCTGTTTTAGGTCCTTTTGCGATAGCAACCTACTACTACTAGTAGTACAAGTCCCAATCCCGGGCTATGACCCTCCAGGTACTGGGATACAATCGGGCTGTCCCCATTCTTGACAGAGGCCTCTAGCACAGCAGTACGCTAAGCCCGTCACGACATGGCCTCATGGGCCCAGACAGGACGCTCGAAGGCCTACTAGGGCCACAACGCCGCTTGTCGCTATATAAAACAATACGTAGCCAACCGGGGTCGGCTCGCCCCCTCCTCCAGCGTACGCATCCCTGCCGGAATTTTACCCACCCCCGCTCTCCCGCCTTTTACGCTCTCAGAGGTGGCACTTGAAAAGAGTCCACTAGCATGCAACGGGAATTATTCAAACAAATCTGCGACGTGGTCTGGTGGGTTTGGTGCCACACCGCAGATAGCGTCCCGCAAAAGGTGCTTGTGGTATCCAGTTTGCTAGGATGCCTTTATGGCTGGGTTGCATGTCAACTTGGCGTACTCGCTCCCCACTGCTGGGTTTTCGCAGATATAGCATCCACGACCGACACAGATAACTTCGAATCGTCCACCGAGGCGACTACGCTCCAAGGCGATACTAGCTCTAGTCAAAGCTCGTTTTTACGAGGCTCGTCACCGTCCAACACAAAGTCAATCGCAGCTGGAAGCAAGTCGCCACATCTGGCAATCGCAGGACACGAATTCTCTGCAATTTTAGACTGGAGGAGCAAACTCCCGGACCCTCCTACTCGCCCTCTTGCAGAGAACAACGTCTCGATGACTCACGTCACCCCGCTAGACCTTAACCCTGGAGACTTAGCCGCCACTCTGCCAGATTCGCTGGACGACTTCGAGTCCTCTCAAACATACGACTACCGTTTCCTGTTACCGCCCCTCTCTCCTTTCGGTGTCCCAGACGTCTACGAGGACGTGAGCGACGATATCGCAGTGGGTACAGGCTCATATTTCAGCTTCCCCGGCCTGTCAGCCTTTCGCAGCCCCATTATACACACCCATACACGTATGCGAGAAAACTCGGTCTCCGTCCGGAGAAAAGGACCAAATAAGGAGAATATTCCTCTGACCCCGGTTGAAGAGGATATTGGCATGTACGACACCACTTGGGAAATCTAACCCTTCGCATTCGGGACTATAGCTCCTCTGGGATGCTATAAAACCAAGATCAAGCTGTTGCCTTCATTTCCGCCCCAGTACGTTTTTGTGCCATATCCCGAATTTCTCTCGCACGTACATAAATGTATTCCTATATACCATCTCCCCATATAACGCATGATACTCAATCGGACTTTGCGACTTGTTTTATACCCTTTTCTGTATATATCTGTACTTCCAGCGCGCACGTAGTAAATATCTTGGTGAAGAAAGCTCGATAAACTGGGAGTCAGGGTATTAGATCATGGACGTTCTATATTATGCCGTTGAGTTCTGAGGACATCTCGTCATATGGCAGACAAAATGCTGGAAGACTTTCCTGAGTATTACTGTCCCCAGGAATTTTGTTCGAGACAGGCGCGTAAGTTCGCGGTGTCTGAAATCGCGGAGCCAAATGGGAATCAAAGATCGACGTGTGTCCTTGCCTTAGGCTAAAGCTCGCCAGTCCACCGCAGGCTGGTCGACCCCTTCGACTTCGGCGTCGATGAACGCATCAAAACTGCGCAACCTCTCCTTCAATAATGTCATAATAATCTCCATCTTAATCCGCATCGCGCTCATCTTCTACAGCGAATGGCACGACAAGCATGCCGTCGTGAAGTACACCGACGTGGACTACCGCGTCTTCACCGATGCGGCGCGCTTTCTTCTGCGTCCGACGGCGGCTGAGGGGGACGCGCCGGCGAATATTGCAAAGGGGCCTCTAGGGGAGATTCTTGGCTTCGGCGAGTGAGTAGTACGATGATACGAAGCAGTTTGCAGATACTGACGCGCTCGTTCAGTCCGTACCACCGCGAAACATACCGGTACACGCCTCTGCTTGCTCTAATCATGACACCCAACATATTTCTGCACCCGTCTTTCGGGAAATACCTATTTTCGGCGTGCGATATTCTAGTGGGGATCCTCTTGTACAAGCTCCTCCTGTCGACGGTGCTCCCGAACCTTTCCCCCTCAGCAACGCCCGAAACGCGCGAGCGCCAGGCGACGCTCTACGCGTCACTGCACCTCCTCAGCCCGATGGTCTTTTCGATCTCAACGCGTGGTTCCTCAGAATCGACACTCGGGGCACTCGTCATTGGGACGCTCTATTTCGCAATGGCGCCTAGAAAGACGCAGCGGACCTGGGACGTGACAGCTGTGATGTTAGGGTGCGCGACGCACTGGAAGGTATACCCGCTCATCTATGGCGTGAGCCTGACTGCCGTAATGGCTTCAGAGAAGGGAAAGGCAGGGAAAGGTGAAGAGGGTGTATGGAAGTGGGCAAGAAGCCTTGTGAGCGCGCAAAGCGTGCGGTTCGCTCTTCTGAGCGCGGGGACGTTTATGCTGCTCAATTGCAGCATGTACCTCATGTACGTTTGTCCCTCTTCTGCTCTACAAGTGCTATGCCTCATCCTTCTCTACAGTTGGGGGTACCCTTTTCTCTACGAAACATACTTGTACCACATTCACAGGCTAGACCACATGCACAACTTCTCACCGTACTGGCTGCCTATCCGTCTTACGCACCCCGAATACACACACTTACACCCGGAGCAGCTGAGTCTTTGGCACTACTTCGCGCGCTCGCCGTTTGCGTCGTTCATTCCGCAGATGGGCCTCAGCTTGGGCACGGGTCTGGTATTCGGACGTACTGGCCCGCTCCATCTTCCATTCACGTGGTTTGTGCAGACCGCGGCGTTTGTGACACTCAATAAAGTGTGCACGTCGCAAGTGAGTAGTTGCTACAGTCTGGATGAAGGGTTGACCTAATGACTATTGCAGTACTTCCTGTGGTACTTGACCATACTTCCGCTTGTTCTTCCGTCGCTCTCTTTCACCCGAACCAAGGCGATCATGCTCGTGGCAGCTTGGGTTGGTGCGCAGGCGCTTTGGCTGAAGTTTGCGTACGACCTCGAGTTCCTCGGGCAGAACGTACATTATCGCGTGTGGGCGTGCAGTATTTTATTTCTTTTCGTGAACTGCTGGGAGCTCTTCGAGATCGTACTTGCATACCAGTGGGACCGAAGTTCACGCAAGGGTGGGAAATTGGTCGGTAGCGAGAAGAAAAAGGACATATGAAACACTTGTGTATGTTGTTTGATGTGGCGGGTATTCTTTACAAGGTTGACGCTTAGTATACAGCAATACGAAAACGGCGATGGAGGGTGTTAACAACTATGCGGATGATGCGGGGCGTTCATTTCATTTCAGCTTTGCGTCGATGGCCTCCCTCAGGCCCTCCGCGCCGTCTCGTATCTCTATTATCCTTTGTATGTCGGCCTGGTGTCAGATGCGCTTTAGTTAGCTTTCGAAGACGGGGTGATCGAGCGGTGGGCGTACCGTGCTCTGGAAGTCGATCAGCGCGCTGGCATGGAGCGTGCTCATGCCCATCTCGCTGCTCCGCGGCAGCCAGTTGATGATCACGAGTGGGTAGTTCGTGCGCCCGTCGTCGTGCTTCACCTCGTACGAGAGCACGACGTAGCGGGGCGAGTTCTCGGGGAGCTCTGGAGGTGGGGGCGCAGCGATCAATCAATAATAAGAATATAAATAAACACGCTTTGTTCATTTGTACACATGGGTAAGACGAACGGACCTTCGGCGAGCTCCTCGAGGCTGATGTTCTCCTCGATGTCCTCCTGCACCATCTTGAGCTGCTTCTTGTCGATGCGGACGACCATGGCCGCGCTCTCGCTGCTGTGCCTGAAGCGGAACTTGCGCAGCGCGGTCACCAGCTCAGGGGGGATATCGACGGTCCTGGACTAGATGAGTGCTCGTAAATATCATCTGTGTGCGAAGGGAGAGTAAGAGATACCATTGCTGCTGAGGTGGTGGACGCGGGCGGCGAGGCCTATCGAGATTCGGCGTGATGATATGCGTCCGGCGGCGACCCCCGTGCGTGATTGCTTGAATAGGCTTGAACGCGTCTTGAAAGCTGCGCTTGTACTTAATTACTTACGGAGTCTTGGTCTCGGTCGGCGGCGACGAGCAGAAAAAACAAAAATGGCACACGTAGTGACCCCGCTCGACCAGCCGTCGAACTACAAAGACTCCCAGTCAAAGGTCGACCGGCAGAGGCAAGACGACCTCCTCGCAAAATCATCCACGCTCTACGTCAGTCGGGTTGCTTCAGGTTGCGAGCTGCCCTTTCACATGCTCATCGAGACATACACATATGTCTGTACACACAGGTCGGAAACCTGAGCTTCTACACGACTGAAGAGCAGATCTACGAGCTCTTCTCCAAGTGCGCGAGCCCGGAGGAGGGCGGGGGCGTGAAGCGCATCATCATGGGACTCGACAGGAATACCCGGTGAGCCTCGAGCGCTTTCATACACACACAACAACCCTACTGATACAAAAATAAAAATAAAAACAAATCAACGGCCTGCGCCCGCCAGCACGCCCTGCGGCTTCTGCTTCGTGGAATACTACTCGCACACGGAGGCGCTCGCGTGCATGCGCTACGTGAACGGGACGAAGCTCGACGAGCGCGTCATTCGGTGCGACCTCGACCTCGGTTACCGGGAAGGCCGACAGTTCGGGCGCGGGAAGAGCGGCGGGCAGGTACGCCCTCATCCCTTTTTCCCTTCCTTCCGCCTTTCCTTTTCTCACCAGGCAATCTATTTCATTTGCTTTGTCTCGGAGTATAGGTACGAGACGAACACAGGCAGGACTACGATGCCGGACGGGGCGGGTGGGGCGCACAGGCACAGCGGGCGGAGATGGAGCGCCGGCGCGAGCTCGATGCACGGTATGCGGACGCTCAGGACGGCCCGGGAGCGGTTGCAGGCGGTGGAGAAGACTGGAAGGCGTCCTCTGCGCCCGAGCAGACTCAGCCCACCCTCAAGCGCGAGCGCTCGCCCGAGGAGGAGGACCCGTCGAGATCTGTGCGTCTTTTCCCCCTCTTCTTTTTCTGCCGTGCGAGCAAATGGGCTGAACGTTTTGGATTGCTATTACCAGGGCCAGCGACTTCGCACCGACAACCACGACGTGGAAGCGGAACGAATGTAAAATCTCCTTTCTTGTCGTACCTAGTCTACCTCGCTTTCTGCCTTGCTATTATCATATTTTCCTTTTCTCTCCCTTAGACTGATGGGTGTCCAGTGAAGCAGCGGCTGCAAGACGCACAGACGAGATGTATTGAAAAATTAAGATTAAGATTAATAGACGACTTTCGCCCGTACTAGGTACGTCGTTTGCCACACCTCCGGCAAGAAATAAGTCATATGCAATCGGCGGGCGAGCGCATGCGCCTCCGTCGACGAGTTCAGTCGAACAAGGTGCTTTGAAGTAAATGAGTAATTCCTACTCTGCCTGCAGGAAGAGAAGAGAAGAAAACCCCGTCAACAAACAGCACAAACAAACACTTTGAAAAAAAAAATACAGCACAACTCACGTCTCAACCCTCAACACCTCGCACTTGGGCTCCCCATTCGGATTAACGCCCACCAACTCGACGCGACGCAGGTAATACCTAAGCGCCTGTGCGCTCATCGTGCCAGGGATCCCCCACAAAACGACGTCCCAGGCCTTCGCGCCGACGCCGCCGCCCATGCCGTTGCCCTCGAGCACCGCGCGCGACGCCGCCTCCGCGCGACCGCGTTCGCCACGCATGCGTGGTGGCCGCAGTACAGGCGCATGATACGACTTCACTTGTAGCGTCGTCATCTGCGAGTCCCTCATCCGTTTCGCCACGTTCTCCGCGTGACGCGCGTGTATCATCTCGATGTAGGCGCGCCCTGTCGGCATGAAGCGGTGGTAGTCCATCTTGACTATTCCATGGTGTTGTTTCCGTGTCAGTATATCCCTTTTAGAGTCGTCGGAAGAAACTCAGACGCACTGCTGGCGATGTTTGACACGTTATCATCCTTCCCGAGAACCTGTTTCGCAAGTCGCAGCACATCGGACGGCGTGGCGGAAAGCGGGAGCCCAGTTAAATGAATATGTTTCCGCTCCTGCCCTTCCCCGTTAACTTCGTCCACGGCCGGCGCTTTTTACGTTAAAATACGATAGAGAGCGACGTTGTCAGCTGGAGGGAACAACTTCCGGCTTAAACGTCTGGCTGCACGTACCCGACCCCGACTGGTGTAGCCTGCGCGCCCGAGAGATGTACAAGGGTTTCGCGCACTCAAAGAGCCTCCAGGGCTGTTTTGCCGCTCTCAGCGAGAGATTCATTGCTGGCCAAAGAAAGAAAGGGGCTAGGTATGATCGAGAGAACCGGTCCTAGGTAGGGAAACGGCGAAGAAAGAAACAGCGACCTCGAGAATTTCCGGTGAAGGAAACGTCGATCACTTCTCGCGTGGCAAAGCACACGCGGTTGGTGCAAAGTAGCACGACGGCCTCCCTGTAAGCTGTGGTCTCCAAAATATATGTGTAAATGCTGAAACAGCTACAAATCAATATCAATGCAACGTAAAACTACAATGTGTCGACAAATGCAAGAGAAAAATAACAAATCCATAACGTGGTCTTCCAATGCCAAAGTTGAAGGGGAAAAAAATACAAAAAAGGGCCCAGGGAATCAGCAAAGTCCTAACCAACCATCCAATACCTTTCGATCCAGGCAAGCTCTGGGTTGTACATCGCGGCAGGTACAGAGTCCAGCAGGGTGACATCAGGATCATGGCGTCCAGTATTGTATACGCTTTCCTTATTAAAGGGGTCTGACTTCTTCTCGGAGCCATCCTTGGTCGGACTGCACGGACTAGATAACGAGGCCTCACGTCGAGGGCGGGTAGGCGTTAAAGGGTCTCTGTGGGACGACGACAGAACAGATTGTGGCCACCGCTTCTTCCCACCGTCCGGCTTCACGTTGAAGCCAGCCCGAGGCTGGAATCAAGGCAATGAGCAAACTCGCGATGTAAGTAGTATATCGAGAACTCACCGAGCTAGTTTCCTCGGGAAGAAAACCTGCCGAAGAATCCGTTGTACAAACGGGGGTAAAGCGCGTCGAATACGATGGTAGTTTCGATGGATCCCGTTGTCGCCAGTCCATATCCTGGTCAGCGGCGGAGCCATTAAAAGGGCCACAAATTACGTCGTCGGTTCTGTCCGGAAGAGTATCAAGGAAATTGCTGTAAACGATGTACTGCTCGTGGCGCGATCGAGGCCGGGGTTTGTCGTATCGCACTGACCTAGATGCAAACGGTGACGATGACCACTTCTCATATTCCTCCGTTTCTCGTATCTCGGGACTATGGATGGATGGGGTAGGCATCGCTTCCATCACTTCCGATGCTCTTCTGTGAGGAGGGACGTATGCCCGAATTGTTGGCTGCTCAAATTCGGCTGTAAACTGGCTGTGCAGGCGAGAATCAGGGACAGCTGGCATTGCAACGTTCACAACAGGTGGAGAGGTAATATCTTGACTCGAATCAATGCACGGAAGGTCCTCAAAAGAGCTCAGGCAAAGAGAAGTATCAGGACAGCCAAAGTACGGAGGGTCATCGGGCAGGTCGAGATAAGGAGGATCCTCGCAGTCAAGAAAAGAAGGTGAAACAGGAAAAATGTGATCGTTGGAGCAAGAGCCATCGGGACAGTCAAGACGTTCATTATAGGAATCAAGACAAGAGGGGGCGTCAAAACTTTCGAAGAGAGGAGCCTCAGCACAGTCGAGACAGGGATGAGCATCCAGAAAGTCAAGACAAGGAGATGCACCGGGGCAATCAAAGCAAGAAGGTGCACCAGAACTGTCCATGCGTGGAGAAGAGGGGGGCGTCGTCGTAGGTGTTGGCATGAACGGCGTGATAATAAGCAGAATAGGGTCTTTGCGTTCTTCCCGTTTAGGTTGCTTTTCTCCACTCGCCAGAGTGATACCCTGCTCCCCTTCACTCACCGGAGCAATAATTTGCCCTTCTTCACTGGTCAGAGTGATATCCCGCTCTCCATTGCTTGCAGGAGTATTAATTTGCTCCTCTTCACTAGTCAGAGTGATACCTTGTTGCCCCTCACGCGCCAGAGTAATACTTTGCCCTTCTTCGCTAGTCAGAGTGATACCCTGCCCCCCCTTGCTTGCTGAAGTAAGAATTTGCTGCTCTTCATTAGTCAATGTGGTACCCTGCTCCTCCTTGCTCGCTGTAGCAATAGTTTGCCCCTCTTCATTCACCAGAGTGATATTGATACTACGCCTCCCTTCACCCGCTGGAGTCACACTCTGTCCCTCTTCACTCGTCGAAGTAATAACCTGCTCTTCTTCACTCACTGGGGTAATGTTCAGTGACTCATTTGTGTCCCACACAGGCCTGCACAATACGCCAACCCAGGTCACGAGAGACACAGAAATGCCGACGAGATACATCTGAGCCACAAACTTCCAGGACAAGATACGAAGCAGGGGGCATGTACGCGGATATTTAAGGGAGCATCCAGCTTTTTGCGGGGTCTTGGTTGTCTCCGGGAGAGATGATAGCTCTAGAAGCCCTGCTAGGGGTGATATCGCCGTAGTTGGATTAACGACTGTCTTCTCCTGAGTCCTGTCCGTCGTTTGGTCCGCAGCTCCGGTCTCGGCTACCAGCTCAGGAAGTGGAGAATCGAGCCTAATAGTACCAATGTGTGGAAGGGCGGGCTCGGTAGCCGCGTTCGCGTATGACGGCGAGGAAGCAGCCAACGAAGTGGCAGTAGTGTTGTGTTGTGTGGCATACGCATCTGAGTGTTTACATTCCCCCGCGTCCCCAGCACAGCGGGCCAAAAATTCTGCGTTATAAGAACGCGCATGTGGATAGTAGAGAACGACGCCGCCCAATTTGTTTACGGAGTGTATGAGGTGCGGGAAGAGACCGAAGCCAGAGACCGCGGCAAAGAGGAAAACGAAAGCAACAGCGACCATTCTGCTATCGCCAAGTTAGGCCAATCGACAGGGTTATGCAAAACTCATCAAGAGTGGAAATCAAGAAAGAGGAGGAGGGGGATAAGGTGAGGATGAAGAAAACACAACACTTGGAGGTGGAGGTCAGACCCCAGGTCGGACTTGACCCGGCAGAAGGGTCGATGGGCGTGTATGTACTATCCAGCTGGTCACGTGACCGCGTCACGGTTTACCCCGCTTGTTTTAAAAAAAAGTAGAAATCTGGCACAAAATACTATAAAACCCCAGAGCTATCAGTTAAGCCATTAGACGACGTGGGCATATAAATTTGAACGCAAAGAAGGTATATCTCCCGTCGACGTTTTCATTTTATTCTTCTCATCAATTACAAGACTAATCCGCAAGTCACTGTGTCACACGAGACGCGGCTCCGCTACTGACTCGCCAGATTGAGCCTGCACCGCGACCACGACCTTTATTACCCTCACCACCCTCATGTCTTCACGCGACGACCGGCGGAGGCCCGAACGGAGCTGGGAGAGGGACGAGCGGGACAAGGGTAAAGACCGGAACAGGGACCGCGACCGTGATCGAGGCGGGGGCAGGGATCGCGATCGAGGCGGCGACAGGGACAGAGAATGGGCTCGCGACAGGCGCGGAGGCGGAGGTGCAGCTCGCGGGGGCGGGGGACGCTACGGCGGCGGCGGCGGACGCAGGAGCCGGTCCAGGAGCCCACCAAGGAGAGGCGGGGACGAGCGGGACCGCCGAGGTACGTAATTCTGTTGATGCCTCATAGGACGAGGAAGAGGGGCTAATGCGCGTTTTTTTTCAAGGATATGGGCGGGACCGGTATGACGACCGGCGTGATAGGGATAGAGACAGGCGCGAACCGGAGCGAGACAAGGACAGAGATAAAGACAAGGATAGGGACGACCGTCGCGACCGGGATCGCGACCGAGACGTCCCCCCGCCTCGCTCCAGCCGCACAGACAAAGCGCGCGGGGGCGACAAAGACGAGCGCGACACCCCAACACGTCCCGACGTCCCGTCCATAGCACCCAGCGGACCGGGTCCTCGAAAACCAGATCTAGACCCGGACGGCCGAGAAGAGGGCGAAGAAGGCGAGGAAGACGAGCCGATGGAAGAGGAAGAGGACGACGGAGGCATGGGAGCCATGATGGGCTTCGGGGGCTTCGGTTCTACCAAGGTGTGTCCGTTTCTCCGAGCTTCGCGAGCTGCGTAAACGATTCTGACCTTCGTTGACGTACTGTTTGTAGGGCAAGCCCGTTGTGGGTAACGAAGAAGGCGCCTCGTTTATTAAGAAGGAGCGGACATGGCGACAGTACATGAACCGGTAACGCGTCCGCTTCCTCTTTTTGGAATTCATTTTCTGACGAGAGTTTTCTTCAGGCGTGGAGGATTTAACAGACCTCTTGATAAGATCAAGTAGTCCCGGGCGTCTCCTTGCTCAACAGGAGCCTTTTTACGACGGGGAGATCTATCCTCATCCGCGCCAGGCAATCGCTTTGGTTAGTTGACGACGTTGTTCAAAAGAGCGCAGATTAACATGTTCTAGAGATCTTTCTCTATCTACTACTAGTATCCTGTGATAAGTTCCGAACATCGACGATCGCATATATTGTACGTATTAATATTCGTTTGGCCCAGTTGTACGCTTCCATCGCCATTCAGATATCTTCCCGGTTTCCGGATGTACCGACGTGAAGCCTGTTCATTCTTCTATCATGATCTTCTTTGCCGCACACTGGCCATTATATACAATACTTGACATCTTCGGCCAGCACTTACTAACAGTAGTGGTAATTGCGACGCACAAGCTCATAATGGGCCTTCGAATTCCTCGTGTCTTCCAACTCTTGTATGTAATCTATTCAGAAGTCCGGAAGTTTTTTTTATCTGCCCAGCATTCAGGGATGTTTCCCAATGACGAAGATTTCGATACGACGAGATTATTTGCGAGCAAACTTTTTCCAGAACCCACAACGGACGGGCACAACATCTATCAATACGGAATCACTGCTATTGGCTGATGTACAAACGCAGCAAGTAGACGGGAAAAACACAGAAGATCGGCCGATGGCCGTTTGTAGCGGCAACGTACAAAATCGCAGTCCGTTATCCATCAAACGTATATGCCCTAAGCTGGGATAATGCGCGGGGTAGGAAACAGAAAAGAGGAAAAAGAAAAGATGTCGTTGGTGGTGTGCGTAATAAGCTAGCTGTACACAGCACGAATGGAAATCAGAAACCGTGCAGCTTGATCGTATCTTTCTCTACGCCCTCCTCGGTAAGGAAGGTAAAGATCTTGCGACGCTGATCGCCTTGAAGCTGAATAACCTGACCGAGCTCGTCGTCTTCGACAAGTGTGCCGTTGCAGGCAAAGGACTGGATCGTGCGGATTCGCCGTCAGCATCGCAAATAAATCGATCTTAGTAATCGACTCTTACCTTCTTAAATGCTTTCAGGAGCTTTTTCTTATCATAACCTGAGTGGCACAGAAAGCCGTTGTGAGTACCACCTTCGAGCGCAAGAGGAATTGAGCAGCGCAAACATACCATCCAACCCCTGAAGAGTGGTGAGCGACTTTCTACCGTTACGCTGCTGTACGCGGACGTGAATGAGGTTCTGCTGAGAACCGACGCCTTCAGTTTCTCCTAAAATATCATCCTGGAAGGGATCTACACAAACAACCACAAGCTTCGTCAGCGCATACATCAACAATGTCGCGGGCCACCGCGAGCTCACCGGATGTGATGCCGATGTCGTCTGGTTTAAAACAAGTAGAGTCGCACGATGAGTGTTCTGTTCCTCAGACAGAGGTACACGACGGAAGGGACTCACCGGACTGTATGCCGTTGTTGCCTGCGCTCATAAAATGATGGCTTTGGGGACGACGGCGGACGACGGTGGAAGGGGGTGTAGGTGAGAGTGGGTGGGAAAGGGTTGATGGGGGCGGAGCAGGTCTTACCCCAGGGTTGCATAAGTAAGCAGGCATCCCCTTACGTCAGCGCAACCCGGGCTTTCAATAGAGGCTTCCCTTCCCTCAGGCTTGAAATTACGCCGACTCAACGCCGACTACGGTGAAAGATATTACGATACAATGGCTGTTGCAGCGAGAGATGCGGGCGAGCAGAGGAAGAAAAAAACACCACCGACGTTCCAGCACCTCCCGCAGAACAGAGGTACGCCCTCTTCGTTTGTATAAATTATTTGCCGTATATTGACATGCAGACGAAACCAGCTGCTAAACTGAAGAAAGAATGGGTCGAGAGGCAGAAGCTCAAGAGCAAGTGGAAGGCGCAGAAACGCAAAGACGGGCCCCTGCCGCCGCATATTCCGGACACTGAGCAGCACGACAACGACGATGAAGTTTACCCCAACTCTGCGGGCGAGTCGTCCGACGCAGACGCAGACGATGACGATGACGACGAAGAACCTGAGCGCAGCGGGGTATCGCGCAAACGCGCGCGGGCCGTACGCTCCCCCTCACCGCCCAGGATGCGCAGCAAAAAGGCAGACGCACCGCCCTCGCCCTCGCCGCCTTCAAGTGAAGCCGAGGACGGACAAAAGCCCGCGTCCGCGTCTGCGCTCGTAGAGCCAAAGCCCTCGCTGCGCGAGCTGACGCGCCAGGCGTACTCGCGCGAGTCGCTGCACACCTTCCGGGCTGACCCGCTGCACCGGCGGCGGGGCGCTGCGTCTAGCTCGAGTACGAAAATGGGTGCAGGAGCCAGAGGAGCGAGAGGGGGCGGGCGAGGGCGAGGCGCTGGACCCGGGCAGAGGGATAGGGGAGGCCCTATGCGTGGGGGACGAGGCCGGGGTAGGGGCGGGGGCAGGGACGGAGGACCGGCGAGGGGAGGACGCGGACAGCCGAACATGAAATTGCGCATGGAAGCGATGCTCGAGCGCATCAAGCAAGACCATACCTGAGCCGTCGTGGACTCGCCCTCACCTTCTCGCTCATATGGCATACCGATTACTGGACCACCTCGCATATGGATTCCCGGTAAACGTCTAGGAAGGCATCGCGCCCTTCGCTATTTTTTGCGGACTGCCTCGCTGGAGATTTCACTCGGGGCTCCCACTGTCTGCGGACCTTGGGTGTCGGCCCCCCTTTTATCCCTTTGCCCTCTGTGAGGCCGGAATGCCAAAGCATAATCCCCACTGGGATTATACTCAACCCAAAAGTACAGCTATCATATCCAATGTTTCATGCAATAATATATAATATCGCCACGGAGCGTTGACATATACAATATTCCACCAATTGTCCCCCCCAGTAGATAAAACAGCGAGTCCAATTTAAACCCACCATCGCAGAAGGCCAACAGTTCAGACTTTATGACCCGCGACTAAACGTCCATCCATCTCCATTTCCCCATCCTCCGACTCCCCCCGCTGTAGCACTCCCGGCCTTCTCAGGCCCCCCTCCGCGTCCTCGTCGTCGCGGTACTGCGTGTACGACACGTACGGCTGCGGCGACCCAGACCCAAGCCCAGGCCTATGTAAGTGCGGGGCAGCAGGATGCGTCAGCGCACCCGCGCCGCTGCCACCACCGCTACCACTACTACCCCGAGAGGCGCCCGACCCCGGTGTAAGCCCCGGACGCGCCGTCGGCAGGATCGGTTCGCCCGACTCTGAAAGCGCAGCTTGGGGGCCGTCGCGCGGGATGCGCGGCGAGAAGGGGCGGTGACACGCGGGCGAGGCGAGCGAGGGGTAGTACTGCCTGTATGCGAAGAAAGAGACGGTGAGCCCGAGCGCGGAGCCGACGAGGACGTCTTGCCAGTGGTCTGTGTGTATCGCGTTCGTTTCGGGGATAATTATAAAAGGGCAGTTAAGTGAGAAAGTTGGGAAGCTGGATGTATTGGGGCGACGAACGTCTGTAGTCCATAGTGCGCGAGATCGCTACGAGCGCCGCCCCTGAGAGGGGCGTGAGCGATATCCACGCCTTGCTCTGTAATACAAGAACGGCTTGTGAGATCCAATACTTTGTTTCTGAGCATGAGATTATCTCACAGTGTGGCCCTTTCCGTCAAACAGGTGGAGTTTTCCCGCCAAGTAGAACGCGAGGAACCCCAAGCCCGCAAACGATACTATAGTGGTGCGCCAATGAATGAATAAATAAAAAGCCAATAAGAGGCTAGACTTATTCGCTTGGACACTCACAACTAGAATGGCCGCTCGGGAAACTCCTCCACCCATCGGTGAGGATATGTTTATCGGTCTGATGGCAGATGGCCGAACTAACGAGTCCGTACTCCGGGTTTGTTATCCCAGAAGAAGGTTGGCATCGCGATATTACATCTGCACTCAAGTGAGTAACCAAGACTCCGCTTCTGGGACTTCCTTACCTGGTCGCGGCCGCCCGACGGTAATCTTCGTAAATTGCGTTATCGCGCCCGTTACAACGAGCCCTAGTAGAACTGAACGTGATTTCAATACACGGGTCCACTCATGAGGGACTGAAGAAGGGACGTACGTCCTAAGGTACTATTGTGGAAGTCCCAGAACGATCGCACCGTGAAAAAGTTGACTACGATTTGTATGACGATGGGGGCGACGATGGCTATAAAGTACAGCGCTATCGGCTGCGAGAAAATGAATGGGTCAGTTGCAGATGCGCCCTGAAGCCGACGTCTGCTTGTACTTACGGGTACGCGTTCGTGTGTCGCAAACCTGTCGTTCTTTGTTAGCACTTCCAAACATTACCACAAATCCAATCCACTGTCGGTCACTTACGGAAATCGAAGCCTGCACGAACATCACATACAGCGACGCCGAGTCGAGAGTCAGCGATATTATATATCGACACAGCGCACCACGCCGGCGAGCTCGGCCACTCACGTTGGGTCGTCGATAGAGAACTCGCGTTTGAACCCGGGGACCTTGTCCAGCGAGAAGAAAACTGCTCTACAAGGAGAAAAAGAGCGTGAACTCCTGCAACGAATTTGGTCCCTCATAAGAATTGCTCACGCAAGGACGGCAGTGAGGATCCTGGTCTGACTTCAGCGCTGATAGCAGTAAAAAGAGAGAAAGACAAGCTGCCCACCAGTCGGGGAGGTAACTCAAGATGAGCGCGTTGCGTCGCCTGCGCGTGATCGGCGCGTGCGGGGTGTACTCCCGGTCGTTGCGCATGGTGAACCAGGCCATGGGGGGAACGACGTCGAGAGAGTACGGCCGACTGGACGTGCGGGCGGTGGTTAAAAGGGGCTCGTTAAGGTCTTGGCTGCTGCCGGGGTCGTGGCCGTGTTCCGAGTCGTGGTAAGCGCGAGACATCCAGCACCGGCGCGGCGTCTTTCAAGGCACTACGCGAGGGCGGGCGCGCTACCACTACTCCGACCATGACCGCGCGTAGACCCATACTCGTTGTCGATCATACAGTAACAACAGACCGCTTGAAGACTGATCCAATCAGTGATTGAACTCATTTAAGTTTCAGTGTACAAACAGCAAGGTGGAAATTATATTTAAAACAGACACGGAAAAAATTACGGCTTCGGCACGTTCTCCTTGTCCTCGTCTGGCTCGTCCACGGCCATAGCTTCCCCAGCATTCAACCCACCCGAGCCGCCAGGTACTCCAACCGTCTCAGAGCTCTTCACGAATCGTTCCATTAACGACCCACCAAATATCGGACGCGGTGCGGGCTCGGCAGTCGGGGCGGCCGCAGCCTCAGGCGCAGTACTCGTCGTTGCACTCAGCGCCGTCGGATGCTCCGACATGTGCCCCGGGTTCGGGTCGTCCAGCTCGTCCACAAGGCCGATCGCCTGTCCTCCAACGACCGGTTCTCCGCTCCCAGCAGTGCCGAGGCGGAGCTCGTCCGCCTCGGGGCTGAGCTGACGCACCTGGCTCGTCGCGAGCTGCAACGGGCTCATCGGCGGACTGCGGCTACGGCTCCTGCGCGCGTCCTCGTGGAGGAACGGAATCGGGGAGAAGAGCGGCGTCTTCGCTTCGAGAAGGGAGCCGGTCGGGATGAATGCGGACGGTGAGGCATCGGGGTCTTCTGGCGGGATGACGGGGAACGCATCGATCGTGGACGTGACGAGCAGTGCGCGCTCGAAGGCGCGTAGGTACTTCCCTGCGCTCTTGTAGTGGGTGCGAGGACGTATAGTGAGCTCGCATACGCGTTGGATCGTGAACGGCGGGTTGCTATTTCGATCTCGATTAGGGAGGGACAAACACCAGCCAAAAGCGCAAAACCTCACCCATCAAAATCATGTAAGAGTTTGCAGATCTCCCCATTTATGCGTTTCGCTTCCTCCTCTGTAAGTACCGTCGTCGACCGTCCATGCGAATTATATTCATTCCGCACGAATTCGTTCACCTCTCGCCGTGGAAATGGCGGAAACTTCGCGCCAACGGCCGTCAGCACCTTCGGAGATGCTGTCACGGTCTTCGTCGAGTCTGGAGAGTTCGTGGGAGGCTCAGCGGGTGGGGGCGGCGGCGGCGCGGGTGGAGGGGGGTCGGACATGTACGAGGCGATGTTCTGTACAACGTCATTAGCACCCTCAGTAAACTGAATAGATGCGAGTTATCGTCGCTCACCTCGTTGAGCTTGTATTTAATCATATCACGAAGCTTGCTCCAATCAGACCTGTGGTCGTAATACCCGGTCAGGACATCCGCGCAGCCCTAGCAATGAACCGACTGCGGCTCTCACTCGACATAGTCAGAGGTCGCGATTTTCTCGAGTAACGAGTCATATTCTGACACCTCAATGTACTTGAAGTGAGCATATGCTCGTCCGTGGAGGGACTGCGGACAGAACGCACCTGGATCCCATTTGAAGTCAGGCGAGATTGCAGTCTCCTGCGCGCCGTTCATTGTTGATATGCTTGTATAGATGAAATGGTAGAACTTTTTCGTTGTAATATGGCCTGCCTGGCGGCTTAGAGATGCTGTTGTGGTCGTGTAGAGGTCGTAGCGCGGTGAAAGTCCGAGGAAGAGAGACGCGTCTAGAAACACACGCCGCTTGATCTTGGACTTCAAGCACTACCTAGTACCCACTCTTTCTTACGACTATCCATTTTGGCATCAAACCAGAATACAGCTAAACAACAAGCCGACCCTGCTCCGTACACACTTACTCCGGGACGCTGGCCGTAAAGTGCGCGGCGTCGAGCGGGAATGGCGAGAAAGACAAGACGTCTGAGTATTTCTTATTGTATAAAAGAATAAATTGGACGCCGACTTCGGAAACAGTCGACAACTTCCGGAACAACAGGAAGAGTTCCGAGCAATAAGGAATTGTTGAAATACGGATATATAGACGGCGTTCTGACCTGATGTCGACAACGTCCTCTGTAAACAAGGTCGCCCGCCTCCGTTAGGCTTTTTACTCGGGGTGCGCGTTCCTTCAGCAGAATTGTACTTGCCAACACGCAGTTACGATGTGTTCTCAAACTGGGGGGTCTACTAGAAGGCGGATGCTGTACGTCTCAAGTCCTCTGGAACGCTGGCATGTTTTCAGCGAGTACATGCGAGGTGCCGGCGGAGTATTTTTTCGGATCCCGAGCGTATCGGCTCACTCGGGCCCAACTAACCGCCAGTGCACAACGTATATTCCTGGTATGAAACCCGACAGCTTACAAAACGGATCAAGACGCGGACCTTGACAATTTTTGCAATCCACAATGTTTGACTACCAGAAGACAGGAAATGTGGACAGATGTTCACTTTGTATCGACGCCGAAGCTAAGGCACCTCACACTGCGACTGTCCGTTGGCTTGGGGTGCTTGTACGCTTTACGGTTGTTGGTCGGGATTAACCCGACTTGCTCTATCAGAAGTCGATAAGCATGAAGGACTCATGCTGTGTCACCATTTCAAAGTCTCACACACATCAGCCGGTTCAGATCACAAAAGTGCGGGTTATTTGGGTCCAAAGGTCCTCTAAGTTGCAGTAAAGAAGCGCGTTGAAGAAATGCGCTGAAGAAAGTCAGAACCACGGCCTACGAGGGAAAATGCCATGAGGAATCGAGACGTTGGGGTGGACATGTGTACGCCTGCACCTTTGATCCGTTGCAACCAATTCATATTCACCACCGACTATTTGATAAGGAGGCTCTGGAGGTGGCCCATCTACCCGTATACGACAGCAGCATTGTAAGAGTCCACTGTTAAGCAGAAAAGGGAACGAAGACCCGGTCCTGGTGCCGAGTCCATTCCTGCATAAACATTGATATGTAAATGCACGGAGCATCGCTATTTTCCCTTACATACATCGTATACAGGAACAAGTCGGGATCAGAGTCAGACGCGGCGGGCGCGACGCGTGTCGGCTATCACGGGGGGCGTATCACGTGATGGTACGGGATGAATGACGCTTCCGGCTGAACTGCGCCGCTGTTGAGGCCCAGTGGCCCCTTGTATCCGAAACGACGACAACGAGGCCCTGTCCGCAGTCCCGGCGCGCATACTTATATATATGATACACGCCCTCTGATATGAGATCTTCTCCCTCCCACAAACTCTCCCTCTCAACAATCTCGGTAGCTACCCCCTTTCGCAGCCGTGCATAGTGCTCTCGGTTCGACCTTTGACGCAGCTCTGACAGGACGAATCAATGGTTGAGATCAAGCGTGAAGATGAGGCGGGAGTCGATGGGTCAACCCTTGAGGACGAATCAGAAAGATACATACTACTTTATAGCAAGTCCAAGGCCTACATTCACCCCACTGCCTATGCAAAGGACAATATACCTGGGTTCGTCGTCCTCGTCAAGCGCGTAAGTCGTATCTACAAATCGCGATGCGTGTCAATAATGTAATTAATTACGAAGGATGCTATAAACGCCGTGTATCTCCTTGCGTGGATACCCGAATCTCTGCTCGACGAAAGGGGCAGAGACGAGTGGGACAAGTTCGTCAAGATCGAGGAAAGGGTCAGTATAGACGATGAAGACGAAGGTACGCGGCCCTGGTCAGCAAGGAGACTATCAACTAAGTGCTTTCTTCAGACGTCGTCCTGATAAACCTACCGGTCAGACGTCCTGAGACGTATGCGTTCTCTGTTCCTCTCACATCCGTTTATTCCCTTATCGTTCATCCGCCCACGTTGTCGTCATGGCGTATGTTTGCAATTGTTTTAATCATCGGAGTTTCTCTTTAACTTATGATCGTACAGATGGATCCATTGCAGTAAATCTCATTAGCGGATCGACTCTGCCGACCTTGTACTTCCACGATGATGAATCGCGTTCCTTCAGCACATCTCCTGTCTCTCCGCCCATTAATCAGACTAGCTCAGGGACTGGAAGCACATCCTCCTCCTACCCTCCTCGTGTGCTCGACTCGGGCTCGCGCGCTCCCGGACTGACTACATCTTGGGGCGGCGAAGATCTCCTCGCTCGCCTGCGCCAGTATGCTCACCTCCTCCGGTCGAACCTTCAGTCTACGCTCTTCCTCGTCGACCCCAGCAAAGCCGATATTGAGGCGCATACGATGCAGATCTTTGACGATGATGCTGTCGACGATATCCTCGTGCGCTCCTCGTACGCTAACTCGTATTCACCAGTTCCCGCGCATAGGCGCCCACGCCCTTTGTCCTCCGTCGATGCGGGCAACGGAGCTGCTACATCCGGCGGGGGTAGCTCCAACCCACATTCAGCGCGCTCCTCCATCCTGCATCGCTCCCTTCAACCCCCTCTTTCTCCGCAGTCTGGATCACAAGCGCGTACGGCACTTCTCCAAAGCTTCGCGCAACTGACGCGCGCAACGCGTCACGCAGCACAGCATATACTCTCTCACCCGCTTGCACAACCGATTCTACCGCACCTTCCGGATCCGGTCAAGTCGCTCGTCAGTGCGGCGGGCGAAACGGAGTGGGGTTCCTGGGTCGAGAAGGGCGGTGTCGGCGAATTCGAGAGTGCACGCGTGTATCTGGCGCGTTGGGCGAGGATCGTCGCGGAAGAGGGTGAGCGTGCGCGCCAGCGCGAGGCGCGTGGTATCCCCATATCGACAGGAGACGAAGCATCTTCAACGTCGTTAGTGGCAAATGGTGACGCAGAGGACGGAGAGCTTGGTGTGTTTGAGCTTCTCCATGCGACTGCGAACCTGCCGAAACCGCGGAGCACTCGTGATCCGCGCCACCCTGTCGACGAGGAGACCTGGCTAGGGTGGTTTAAAAAGGACGGGAGGCCGCGCGTGCGTGAGGAGGAGATGCGGAAGGAGGTCTTCCGGAGGGGCGTGAGCCCGCGTGGTGACCTGCGCAAGCGCGTCTGGCCGTTCGTGCTGGGCGTATTAGATTGGGATGCAAACGACGCGGAGAGGGCGCAGCGCTGGGAGGAGAAACGGTATTTATTTTTTCTTATTCTTGACGACTTCTTGCAGATGTCTTACTCTGACGCAGGGCGCAATATCATCGTATAAAGGACGAATGGTGCGGCGTTGACGAGGTCTTTGACCGGCAAGACGTTGTCGAAGAGCGGCACCGTATAGACGTCGACTGCCGACGAACAGATCGGACGCAGCCGCTCTTCATAACGCCCTCTCCCACTACTTCCCCTTCCCCCTCCGGCTCTTCTGACTCCGGGCTGAACGAAGAGGCGAAAAAGGCAGCGAGGCGCTTCTCGACGTTCTCGCCTAACTTGAGCGACCACGGAGCCCAGGCGCCGACTAACGACCACATCGAGCGATTGGCAGGAGTCTTGCTGACGTATAACTTCTATGAGAAGCAACTTGGTGAGTGTCTGAAATTGTGTCGCTGGGCTCTGTAAATGCTGATGTTAGGATGCGAAGGCTACGTCCAGGGCATGTCGGACCTCTGCGCGCCGATTTATGTCGTGATGAAAGCGGACGAGGAGATGACGTTCTGGTGCTTTGTGGAGGTGATGAATCGCATGGTATCTGTTTTTATTCACATGCCTGTGGTCTGTTTTTAATTGGGGCTCTGTGCAGAAACAAAATTTCCTGCGCGACCAAAGTGGCATGAAGAAACAGCTGTTGACGTTGCAGCAGCTGATCAGCGTAATGGACCCGGAGCTGTATCGGCACCTTGGTATGTACCATAATTTGTGGCTGCCCTCTGCACCCTGACGATTTTCCTGCTCATTAGAGAAAACCGATGGCCTTAATCTATTCTTTTGCTTCCGGTATGTCTTCAATTAGCTGCAGGATCAACGCGTGACTAAGAATAACATTCAGCTGGGTGCTCATCACCTTCAAACGAGAGTTCCCCTTCGACGATGTCCTGCGTCTGTGGGAGGTCCTCTGGACAGAGTATTACAGCTCTAATTTCGTCCTGTTCGTCGCGCTTGCCATCCTCGAGTCGCACAGGGATGTTATTCTACGGTACCTGGTTGAGGTTCGTTCCTAATTACGGCCCCATTTGATGCCCAAACTGGAGAAAATGGCTGACCCCTTTCTTTTCTAGTTTGATGAGATACTGAAGTACTGCAACGAGCTGAGCATGACGATCGAGCTCGATACGACGCTGGCGCAGGCGGAGGTCCTTTTCCTCTCCTTCTCGCAGCTCGTCGCCGACATGGACCGCCGCGACGCCGAGAACGACCCGCATAGGGGGGCGGATGGCCCTGCTTCGCCGGGCCAGCTTCGAGCTAGGCTGCGAAATGGGAACGGGGGGCCAAGCGAAGGAAAGAGGGCGGCGCCGACCCCGACGGGGTCGACGTCGGCAAGAACGCAGCGGCCTGAGATGGGTGTAGCTGCACGCGCGATTGGGGAGAACTTGCGCGAGCTTTTGCGTACTAGTGCTGGGGACTGAGAAAACATTTTTCAAGTTCGACTGCTTCAGCTTGTTACACACGATTCGGATACACTTGCATGATATACGGTACACTGGCACACGACTGGCTTGTTTATTTATGACACGTCTGGCTTTGTTCGGAAATGGTTGTATAGTACGGCTGTATATTAGAATGCACAGTGGTTGTTTATGGGAGCTGGATGGTCTGAGTAGACGGGAACCACGTCTTTAGTATATGGTTCTCGACCTCACGTGATGTGCACTTTACGGTACGGTTTATTCCGAGTTTTTCAGGTTTGTGCTGAATATTCTCGTCACTGGCAGCCTGAGCTCGCGGTTACCTCGCTTTCGACCTCATCCCTCAGGCCACCGAGGCTGAGTACGCCTGAGTGCTGGGAATACACTGCCAATGGCCTCGCCGACTCCAGCGCGAGACAGAGATCGAAGGCCAGAAGAAATCGCGAAGCTCACCGCCGCCTCATGCAAGTCCCGCCTCCCGCTGCCCCTCGCCGCACCGTGACGCACCATCGCTGACTGAACACACATATCCTTCCACACTTCGTCTCAACTCGTCTCGCCTGCCGCCTCATGCTCGCCGTCTCCTCTCCATCTGGATCCTGCACCGCGTCTCCTGATTCGCGCCACGCTCAGCGCTGGCGGGTGCACTCGTCACGGCGGCGTACGAGTCGACGCTCGGTCGTGCGCGCGCCCTGCGTGGGCATGAGCTTGGAGCTGCGCAGCCTTCGTCATCGGGCCAGCCCGTCCCAGGTTTACGGCCGGACGGTGTCAGACCTTACCGCCACCCGACGGCGCGCCTCGCTGCGTCTGCGGCGCTCAGCAGCGGGATCGTTGGGCTGTGCTTCTTCGGTGAGTGCCCCGCACGGAGTGCTACTACTGGTGGTGTTGGTGTTGGTGCCGGTGCTGATTGTTCTGAAGGTGTAAGGGAGTACGCCGTCTCGCCCGCCCTCGCCCTCGCCCTCGCCCTCGCCCTCGCCTCCGCGCGGACACGCACTGGGGCCGGAGATGAAGATGTAAATAGGAGTAGGGGAGGGAACGAACTGACGTGGACGGCAATGCGCATGCAGCGCGTCCCTGACACAGCTCTCGCAGGCGCGCTCCTCGGTGGTGCGTTCAACG
>JAKOPK010000060.1:86422-105954 GCA_024195185.1 Coniferiporia weirii
GAACGAACTGACGTGGACGGCAATGCGCATGCAGCGCGTCCCTGACACAGCTCTCGCAGGCGCGCTCCTCGGTGGTGCGTTCAACGCTTTAAAACGTGCGTCCCCCTCCCTCCTCCCTCTCTCTCACTACTCGCGTTTGTGCTTACCTGTCCCCCCGTCGCGCTGGAAAAAAAAGGAGGCCCAGCGGCAGTCCCCGCGGGCGCGCTCACTGCCGCGTTAGCATGCACCGCGCTGCAGTTCCTCGCGAACGAGGCGGGTGTGCAGCGTGTGCGCTACGTCTCCGCGCGGCGGGCTCCCGCATCTTCTCCCTCGTATTCGTCCTCATCCCCCACTTCATCCTCGTCCCTGTCCTCTTCTTCTACCGGGTCCGATCTACCCTCGGCCACGAGCTATCTACCCAGTTCGTCCGCCGGCGTACCCGCGGACACGGCAGAGCGGCCACCGTTCACCGAGCGCGTGTTGGGGATGCTCGGGATCACGAAGGTGTCGGACGAGGAGTACCTACGCCGGCTGCGCGCGCGGCGGGACGGGCACCTTGCGCGTATTCGGGAGTTGGAGGCTCTGGAGCAGTCAGAGTCGGGGTCGGAGTCGGGGTCGGGCGTAAGTGTTCAAAATGCAGGTGTGGACATGGATTCGGATATAGGGAAGGGGAAAGGGAAGGGGGGCTCGTTTTAGTGAGGGACGCAGTCTCTTGACTCTTGGTTGGAATTTAATTAAATAAAGTAGGTACGGACGGTATTAAATTAATATACTTTTCCATCTCTGCGATGTGTACTCTACCCTACCCTACTCTACTCTACTCCGCTATGGCTCGTCATTAAGTGTCAATCGTCAATCATTACTCACTCACTCGCTGCTTTCCTTCGTCTCCGTCTCAATCCCCGTCTCCGTCGTCCGGTCTGTACCTGTACCCGTACCTGCACTTATACCGTCCGTCCCACCGCCTCCAACAGCCCACACCTCCACCGCGCCGCGCCGCAGGTCCGTATGCAGCCCCGCGAGCGCGAGCCACCGCGCACCAGTCGGGCCAGTCGAGCCACCCACGCCACTCGAAATCGCAGGGACGGAGGGCGACATGGCGAGCACGTCGACCTTGGCGCACGCGGCGGAACGAGCGGACCAGGTCGTCCGTAGCGACCCCGCCCCCGCCCCTGAACCGGAATCAGGATTGGAGCCGGAGCTGGAATTGGAATTGTCGGGCCGCACGAGGCGGTGTACGGCGAGCGCGCCGTGTAGCGTGCATGAGATGAGTTCGTCGGGGGAGAGGAAGTGTCTGCGCCGGTGTTGGAAGCGGGGTAGGCGGGTGGGTCAGTTAAATAGTTAGGTTCATGCGTGCGGAAGAGGAGGGTCGAGTAGATGAGTAAAGGGGTACGGGATACAGAGTACAGTGTACGGGACACCAAAAATGCAGACACGAGGATAGGTAATACGCACAGGCTGGTGACCATGCTCTCCCCGACCTTCGTGAACGCTCCCGCGCCCGGGCTCAGAGCGGCCCACTTACGACTACGCGTCCTCTTATTCCCGTCCTTTTTCGTCGTTGTCGGCCGCTTCTCCCCGGCGAGCCCAAGCCAAACACGGCCGTCGGCGGTACCGGCAGCGAGCGCGCCGTGCGGGGAGACGGCGAGGGCGGTGACGAAGGGCGGGAGGGAGGCAAGGCCTGGGGCGGGTGCTGGTGCGGGCTCTGTTGGGGGACGGTCAGGCGGACGTGGACACGTGGAAGGGGGATTGCACGTACTACGTACCGAGGACGAGCCGCGCGAGGAGTGTGCCGAGCTTGAAGTCGAAGAGAAGGAGCGCGCAGTCGTATCCGCCGCTGATGAGCTCGCTTGGGCGGTCGGGAATGAAGGACGCCGTCCATGCGATCTGAATACGGTTCGCATCGGAATCAGCGCTGGTCGACCAGGGAGGACAAGGGAGTGTGAATGAATGGAATGTGCACGCACGGAGGTGTGGCTGACTTTCATGCGCGTTAAGACACGTCCGGGCGACGCGGCGTCGATGACGTATACGCCGCCTGTGTCCGTCGTGCACGCGAGGTGCGCGCGGTTCGCGCTGAGTGCTAGCTGGGGCGAAGCGTCAACATTGCAGTGTACCCCCTTGGCGTTCCCCCGGTAAACTCACATGGTTAACCGCATCCTCGTCGTCCTGTCCAACATCCGCGACGTGCACCGCGTCTGCTGGCGCGAGGATGAGCACGGGCTGGCGGAGGTCGAAGAGGAAGAGCTGCGAATGGCAAATCGAAGCGTCGACGACAGACAGAGGGGGGAAGGACGCACGCGCTTGCCCGCAGCGACCCAGCACTCCGAGGCGCCGGCGCCGGCGTCGGCATTGCGTAGGGACGCGCGGAAGACGATGGCGGAGACGGGGGCGCCGAGTGCGCGGAGGGCCTTGGTTACGCGGGGCAGCGGGGGCGCGTAGAAGCGCACGGAGCCGTCGTCTGGTAGCGTCATTCAGTGATTAACGTCGGGACTCGGCACCCCGGGGGCGGGACGCACCTGAGCCGACGGCTAGGACTTGACAATCGTCGCTGAACGCTGCTGCCGTCGCGTGGTCGGGAACGGTGAGCGTCGTCGACAATGAGGGCGTCGGGCTCGAGGTCAGGCTCATCGTTGAGATTGTGTTTTCGAGCAAGTGCGATGAGGATGAAGGCTGGTGATGGTCACGTGGTGAGCGCGTATTGCACGTGATATAAGAGACGAAAAATGCAAGAGATAAGGCCAGGGTGGCATTTATCTGAGACACGCGAATCGCCCTGCTGTATTTGGGATGCAAAGATCCACGGCTTGTTTAGGCTCAGACGGTGTGCCGAAGACTTGAAGTTCCCTGCCGCAACATGCGACTGGAAGATAGGCTGGCACCCACAATCTGATAACTCCACTCTATTGCATATAGACTTAATCATCGCATCAAAGTCCGGCGGCGTTGCAAGTCGAAGCCTCCAACTGCTGCGGCCGATGGCGGCGCACAGCCGATCACTGTCGCGGATGTAATTTTTGTTCCTTTTCAGCCGTAAGCTGTATTAGCAGTTACCACTAATCCTTGCAACGAGTACTCGTATGCATGCCGGCCGAGCCGTGGAAGCGCTTTCTCGTAAAATTACTAAGGACGCGTGTTGTCGATGACGAAAGGAATGACCTCGAGCTAAAATCATCCTTGTGCGTGTGGAACGCCTGCAAAGCGGAACGGCAGCGGCTGCTATCTACTAGCATGCCCTAAGCCTGCACCCCTTCGTCCCCTACCGCCATGGGCCCCGCCGACCCAGAACTCGCCCTGCGCGTCGTCCAGCCCTCCAAGTCCCGCTCCCGCTCCCCGCACACAGCGAGCGCGAGTTCGCTCCCTTATCTGCCCCAGGGCCCAGACGCACTTCTCCTCCCAGAGGGCTCCGTGTCTGAGGAAGCCGTCGGACTCTTACAAGAGTTCGTGCACAGGCGACACCGCGATAAGCACCGCTCAAACACGGACGACACGCTCGTCGCTTCGTCTGCGACGCCTGACGACGGCGGGAAGGATAGCGACGACGACGATGACGACGACGACGCGGATGACGAGGAGGAGTTAAAGCGCCGTCCGTGGTACAGGCGGCCTTCACCCCTGTGGTACGTCCGTGTCTGACTGCTGGTGTGCTGCTGCTGAACCCACGCACACGCAGGCTGTTGTGCATGATGCCGTTCTCGGCCATCGCAATGTCTGCGTGCATCGCCCCGCGTGTCGAGATATATACCCTCCTCGCGTGTCTCGAGCACAAGCCCGAGTACACCGCCGGGCGCGAGCTCCCCGCGAACGCGACTTCCCTCTACCTCTACAGCTCATCCATGCCGGTGTTCAATCCGAGCGTCGAACCATTCTACGCCGTATACGATGGGTCCGGTCTCGAGGTCGGGTCGCAGGACTCCGACACGACGAGCAAGTGCGCGGCAGACCCAGTCGTACAGGCTGCCGTCGCGAAACTGATCGCCTGTGAGTACCTCGCGCAGTCCTGCGATCGTGCGTACTGCACGAACCTACAAACAATATAATACACAGTCACAACGACAGCCATGGGCGTCCTGACCTGCCTAACTACGGCGTTCTGGGGGTCGGTGCGTCGTCTCTCGTCCGCATATATGCGTGTGATTTCTAACGCGTTAGGGGGTCCCAGCTTTCAGATCGCTATGGCCGTTTGCGCGTCATGGGGATCTCGGTCTTTGGTCTGCTATTGACGTGCGTTATTTTATATAGAAAGAGCGGGCGGGATTTATCAGTGACTACTCTTTCTCTAGCGACTTCAACTTTATATTCGTCTACTTCTTCTCCAAGCGCCTCCCGGGCGGCTACTGGTTCCTCCTACTCGGGCCGCTCGTCGATGGCTCCCTCGGAGGTAAGCAGCCGCACCCATCCAAAATTCCACAATTACATCCTCCCAACACCTAACCCTCCAACCCCCAGGCCTCTCAACAGCAGTCGCCGCCACCCACGCCTACATGGCAGACTGCACTCCCCCCGGCACGCGCTCACGCGTCTTCTCCCTCTCCCTCGGTCTCCTCTTCGTCGGTATGGCCCTCGGGCCCTCGATCGGCGCGCTGTTGATCCACGCGACGGGTGGCGCCACGATTTCGGTGTTTTATCTGGGGACGGCGGTGCATGCTGGGTATGCGGTGATGGTGTGGGGGGTTGTGCCGGAGAGCCTGACGCGGCGCGCGAAGATGGCGATGAGGAGACGGAGGGTGCGCGAGGCGGAGGAGGCGAGGCGCGTCGAGGAGGAGGCGGAGGCGGGTGATGGTCCTCGTCGTCGTGTAGTGAGGATGCGGATACGGATACTGGCCGGGCTCAGGAAGGTATTTGCGTTCCTGAGTCCACTGAGCATCTTCGCGCCCGTGAAGGTCAACGCGGATGCGAACGGCTACTCTGGTAATAAGAAGACGACGATGGATTGGAGTCTGACGCTCATCGCGGCTGGGTATGGGTTCTCTGCGCTCGTTATGGTGCGTTGCGTTCTTCCGCCTGTTTCTTTTTTATTTCTGCGATGGTGATAATGAGCGCCCGCACAGTCGTCGTACCAATACAAATTCCAATATGCAGCTGCGACGTTTGGATGGACGTCCGAGGAGGTAGAGCAATCTCATCCCCCCCCAACTGACCCGCGCGAATCACTTGCTGACCGCTGAAACCTCTCCCCCTTTCCTCACCCAGCTGGGATACTGGCTAAGCCTCGTCGGCGCCTCGCGCGCGGTGTACCTCACAGTCGCGCTCCCGCGTGAGTGTGTTTTTCTTTCTCCGTCCCCTGTTCTCCATCCCCGTTCCCCATCTCTTTCCCTGCGTCCGCCTGACGGACGCACACACACCCTCGCGCGCGCACGTATGAAAAAAAAATGGCTGACTGAATTGGGGATGCAGTGCTCATCAAGTTCTTCAACCGCCCGAAACCCGCCATCCAGCTGCCCGTATCGCCCTCTGAGCCGCTCATCAGCGGGTCATCACGTCCCCCCTCTCCCACAGACATCCCTCGCCCACCCATACCCACACCCACAGACCCCCTTCACCCGCGCGAACAAGCGCAAGCACACCACGCCCCCACACCCCACACACCCGCCTTCGACCTCACACCCGCCTTCGACCTCACACTCGCCCGCGCCTCGCTCGCGCTCGAAGCAGTCTGCTATACCATCATCCCGCTCGCCCCCGGCGCGCTGAGTTTCTCCGCGCTGAGTATATTGGCGGCGTGGGGGGGCGGGTTTGGGCCTGCGGTGCAGGCGCTTGCGTTGGAGCTTTATGTGCGGAGGGGGGTGGGTAAGGGTGTGGGTAAGGGGAGAGGAGACGGAGGAGGAGAGACGGGGAGGCTGTTTGGAGCGATGAGCGTTGTACAGGCTATGTGGTGGGTTTTTTTTAATTCTTTCCAGACAGCCAGATGGACGCGTTACTGATTTATTCTTATTTTATTTATTTAAATGTTTTCGACGTAATGTGGTTACTCGCCTCCGTCACCGCTGTTCCTCCCCCCCCCCCCCAAAAAAAACATCGCGACTCTAAAAACGATCCAACAATCCAAAATGCCTAAACGATCAACAACCCAAAACTCCAAAACTCCAAAACTCCCACAGCGCACAGATCATCGGCCCGACGCTGTTCGGAACGACGTACGTGAAGACAGTCGGGACGTACCCGCGCACGATCTTCTGGGTCAGCGCCGCGTGCGTCTGCGTGTCGCTTGTGTGTGTCTGTCTTGTGCGGCTGCCTGCGGCGGATAGAGATGGAAATGTGGGTGTGGATGCGGACGTCGAGCGTGCTGCACCGCTTGTCGACGTCGATGTCGACGCTGACGCTGACGTCGAAGTCGACGGAGATACGTTGGTTCATAGGCCTACTAGAGCGAAGCACGGTGTAGGTGTAGCCATCATCTCCGAGTCCGTCTAGATGAAATGGAACCCCCTCCTGTCCCAGACCCTCGCGCTCGCCGCTGTCGTCCTTTTCTTACTCTCCCTACTCTCCCTGCTCTCCTACTCTCCTTTTCTTCTTTGTTCAGTGTGCTCAGCGTCTCCCTTGCTCAGTGTCTCTTTTGCTCAGTGTGTCGGTATGCCGGTATGCCGATGCACGCCTGTCCACCCAGTCCGGGCCAGTCCCCAGTCTTCTCCAGCCCAACGATATGTATCTTCACAACTGCCATTTTTTTTCCTGTCTTGGATCTCGGGTCTCGGTCTATGCACGCGTCTTTGTTAATATAATAGATACGGTACGGTACGATATATAAGGGAAAGGATAAGGGAGGGAGAGGGAGGGAATCTGGCATCCCAGTCGGGGCCTTGGAGTAGCTAGTTAAGTAGTTTGTATCGTGATGCACGCGTGTACCGTGTATCGTGTATCGTGTATCGAGTGGTCGTGACAGAGCTCAATCTGAGCCTCGGGACGGGGTATATGTACATGTACATCCAAGTTATCAGTACCAGTGGAAGTATAAAGAGAGACGGACGAAGGAGGGCTACTCGTGCCAATATTAATATTGATATTAATAGTCCGGAGGCACGGAAGTACGCAAGGAAGTACATCGTACAACTTGCATATAAGGAGGCACATTAAAAAGCGAAAACAGAATGAAATAAAATAAATAAAGCAACGGAGGTATCATAAGTAGTCATAATCCTGGAATATCCATCCTCACTCCTCAAGGCGCACCGCACCCGCCCCTGCCCTTGCACCATCTCCCCCCTCTCCCCCACCGCCACCGCCACCAAATCTATACCCACCCAATCCAAACCCGAACCCAGACCCAAATCCGAACCAGCGCGCAGCAACCCCAATCACGACCAACCCCACAACGCCCACCCCCGCGCTCCCAAGGCCCACAAACACAAGGAGGGTCCACACGGCGCCGACGAGCCTGTCGAGCGCGCGCCCTGCGATGCGTTTCGGGATCCAGTAAGGGTCGGGTGTGGGCGTGTAGGTGGGAGGGAGGTGGAGTGTTGGTGGGGGAGTGGGAGCGGGAATGGGTTGTGCGGATGAGGAAGGGGAGGCGGAGGCGGGAGAGGGAGGGGAGAAGACGGTGGTGGGGACGAGGAGGAGTGCGACGATTGGTTTCTGGGTTGGGTTTGAATAAGAGGGGAGGTTAGATGGGTGTGAGGAAAGAGACGGGGAAGGGGGACGGAGGGGGAGAAGGGGGACGTACGTGATCTGAAGCGATATACGACGGGATCGAGGTGTAGAGCACAGGCTCGATGGTGGACCCCTCAGGCGCGTCAGGCGCGTCGGCGTGCGACGCGTACATCACGCGGTCCGTCCACGCAGGCATGCGCGCAGGGCTGCAGAGAAGCAATTAAGTATAGGTGATTTCGACTAGAGTAGAGATGCCGCACTTGTACCGATCGACCTCCTGCAGACGATACTTATACGTGCACTTGAACCGCCAGAACTCAGCTTCGCGCAGCCCCACAAACACGCGGCCCGCCCGGCGCTCGCGGAGCAGCTCGTCAAACTCCTTCAGCTCCTCCCTGTGCGCGTCGTCCCCCAGCGCGTCGTACACCGCCGCCCCCCGACCCGCGCCCGCGCCTGCCGAACCGCCGAACGCGTGGTCCGGCGGTATCGCGAGGCGGAAGTTGAGGTCGCCGAGGAAGAAGAGGTGCGACGTCGCGTAGAGTGTCGTATGCGTGTGCGCGCCAGACGAGGACGGGGACGAGGGCGGCGGCGGGAAGAGCAACGTGCCGACGATATGGTGATAGTCCGCAATGCGCCGCTCGAGCTTACCGGCGTTAGCCGTGAGGTGGGCGTTCACAAACCTGGCGCCCCCCACAAGTCTCGATTCAGCATGCAGCACGAGCAAAAAACAACCAGCGCACGCACGTAAACACTTCCCCACCCGCATTCTCCCCCCGCCCCTGCCCGGGCCCGGACCCCGCCAATCGGAACCGCACACCCACAGCGCCTTTATTCCCCATCCACCCAGGCCCACAGCCCGTCCACTGCGTCTGCACATCGCACACGCGCGCCGCGACGCGCTCATCGCGCGCATACACAAGCAATGCAACGCCAGCGTTGACTACGCGCGCAACGAGCACGTAGCGCGATTTGTCCGGCGCGTGCGCCTCGATCTGCGTGCGGATGAGCGTATCGCGCGTTTCGACGACGCGGCCGGAGAGGCCTGAGACTGTTCCGTGGCGTAGGGATGATATCAGCGGCGTGTACGTGAGAGAAGAAAAAAGAGGTGGGTATACTTACGACCGAGGTGCAGCGGGAGGAGCTCCTGGAAGCCAACGGCGACGATATCAGGTGCACGACGTGCGTGCGAGAGGAAGCTAGAGACTTTGAGAGTGGGCGCGAGCCAGTCAACGAGATCCTGTGGGAGGCCGGCGTTACCCTGGAGATTAGTGTTGTAGGACGCGATCTGGACGAGCAGCCGCTCCGAATCCGAGTCTGCTGGTGTCGCGGTAGACATGGTACCCGAGTACAGTGTGCAGTGTGTGAGCTTCTTAAGGACCACGGGAGTCGCTCGACCTCGTTCTTAAGGACGCTGGCGAGCTGAGGGCGTGGCGACGTGCAGGTAGTGGGCCTATTAAATACACGCGGGCATCGACCAAGGAGTACTAGTAGCGTCGAGGACGAGAGCAGGTCGCTCCATCTGCGTCGTTGTCCATACTTGGCCACCCGCCACCAGTTACCCCATCTCGCCTATAGAACCCGTTAATCGACAACTCAGACTATCCAGCCACAAGTGCATTACATACGGCCGTTCATGAACAAGGCCAGATGTGTATTTGCAGACCGCATGGCATAAATTGAGCGTGCTCGACTTCACTCGTTATAATCTTAGCACCAATACCGCTCTCAAACAGGTCCGGCCTTAAAAGGTTGTGCACCATATTCCATGCAACAACAGTCCCCAACGAATGCACCTGCACCAGAGCTAGATGCTTCGGGAAGACCGCACGAACCGGTAAGCTCCCTTCAAGCCCAAGCAACAAGGCAGGAGAACCCGACGCAGCAAACGCCTTCTTGCAGAAAAACCAACAGCTCTCGGTAATTGCACAAGGCAGGCAGATGCGATAGGGGAAAAGGGAAAGCCAAAGCCAGAGAGGAAATACAGATATGCGAATCTAATCACAAACACAAATGCAGCCCGGCCTCCTCTCCTCACTTCTGGTACGACCAGACGTTGCGGAGCACTATATATATCCATAAGTTTAACCAAATCGAACAACCACTCGAGGGAAGAAATAGGAAGACGCACGTCCGGCCTTAGTCGCCAGCCTGTTGATCGAGTCGTCGCTCTCAGCGCTCGCCCGGACCTGACCGCACAGCGCAAAGGTGGTGGTGGTCGACAGCGCCTTGCCGTCCGCGTCGACGTCGACGACGGAGATCTGGACCGATGCGTGGTCTTTTGAGGTGATGAGGCGGTCTGAGGGGAAGGAATTCAGGACGAATCCCACTTGGACTCGCTTAGAGGAAAGAACGTACTGGTCGCCGCGCACTTGCGAGGGACGTAAAGGTCAACGAGGACACCCTACACACCATACGTCGAGGCCCGTTCAGCATACACACAACACATCTCTCCCGGTGCAAGGACTATTAGAACGTACCGAATCGTTCTCCATGTTTTACAGCTAGCAGATATTGCGGACGGCGTAGGGGCAAAGTTCCTCGAAACACCGGGCGTGGACTGTGAGAAAAGTGGAAGGGAAACTGTATAGCATCACGTGCTTGAGTTCTTACATAATGGATGCGTGACATTTGGTTACACGTAACCCGTGACACTGACACTTTTCTAGGCGACGTCGAAGGGGTCTTCTCGAGTCCTGATCATCTCCGTTGAAGAACGGGATGAGCAAAACAACGTGAAAATCTACGTTCTTCGAGACGGCGTGTATTCTCAGTCGGACTTTATGTTATTTGTATGTCAGGAGGCACGCAGGGCATAATGATTAAATTTACGGAACGAATATAAAAGAGGGGCGGTGAAACACATCGATCCGTTCCGTAAGTCACACACCGGTAAATTAACGAACCAAGGACAAAGAGCAGAGCAAAGCTCGACGGAAAAAGAAAAAAACATACGCGACATGCACGCCTAGCCGAGAGTCGATCATTTGCCTTTTCCAGACCCTCGTCACCAATTACTCACCCGGGCCAGCCTGAGCAAGAGTCAACCACCAAGTCTCCCCAACCCATGTCGTTCGACAAAGCCATCCTCCGCAAATACGCTCAACAGCGCGACCCGCCCTCCGCCCTCCCGCCAGACATCCTCCTCACGCACACAGAGCACACCCTCACGATATTCGACGCCTTCCCCAAGGCGCATTTCCACTTTCTCGTCCTCCCGCGTGTCCCTCAGGCTGCGCCGGGGATACGGGTCGAGCACCTCACGAGTCTCCGCACGCTGCTCGCCTCGGAGGGAAGCGGGAAAGGAAAAGGGAAAGGAAAAGAAAAGGAGAATATGGTGGTGACGTTACTGCGCCACATGCGCGACGACGCAGCGTCCGTGCGCGCACTCGTCGAGGCAGAGATGCGCGAGCGCTACGGCTTCGTATGGGGAGTGAACGTAGGGTTCCACGCCGTACCATCTATGGAGTGAGTCGATCCTCCGTATATTTAGCTCCCCGGGTCGACCACGTCTCCGCCTTCCATACTCCACTATTTATATTCTCCCTCTCCCTCTCCTCCGACCGCCGACGACCACCCACGCTAACTAATACTTCCATCACCATCAATCGGTTTGCCCCGATCCGCCCCCCATCCAGCCACATCCACCTACACGTCATCTCCTCTGACCTCTGCGCCCCCGCACTCAAGACAAAAAAGCACTACAACTCCTTCCACCCCAAGCTCGGCTTCTTCCTACACATCGACGACGTCCTCTCCTGGTTCGGTGCCGACGATGACGAAGACGATGGCACCAACGCCGACACCGACACCGGCACCGACGTCACAGAGTCCAAGCCCAAGTCCAAGTCTAAGTTGCACCCTCAGCAGGTATCCCGTATTTCCGTTACGTTATGACACCCGACTCACGGACCCTTCCCCCAGTCACCCCAGACACGGCTCAAAAGCGCGTCTTCCTACGACCAAAAGCTCAAAGACCCACTAGAGTGCCTGCACTGCCCTCAAACACTCAAAAACATACCCCAGCTCAAGACGCACCTCCAAGAGCACTTCGACAGGCTCGCAAAAGAGGAACTTAAGGCACGCGCAGACTCGAAGAAGCTTAAGCGGAAACGCGACGCGCCCCAGCCAGATTCGAAATCGGACTCAGACTCGGACGGATCCGACAAACCTGAAGAGAACGGACAAAAACGGGGACGCGAAGGAAACGCAAGCAATAGCGCAAACCCCTCTGACTCAAAGGAATCGAGGCTGCCTCTTACACGCCCACACGAACCGCCTCGTCAGTCTGAAAGCAGGCAGTCCGACGACTCGGAACACACGCAAAAGAAGCAGAAGCAGCAGAGCGGGAGTCCGTAATAGTTGTTGTTTGCACTGCTCCGATCCTGATGCGGAGGGGCTCTTTAGACGAATTGGTGTATTGGTACTAGAGTTACGTTGTATTAGTATTAATGTATCTACTTTATGATATCTGGTTTTTATGATGGGCCTGTCCGTGTGTGCTCGCTCCAAACACCGATTGCCCATATTTGGCGATTGGGCCCGCAGCGGCGGGCATAGTCACGGAACACGTGTATCCGGTCACACCGCGTAACGGCGTTGAGGCTGAAAGACAGAAGGTCTTGAATTCAGAAGAAGTCGGCTGAGAGAGACGGGAGACGAGGTTAACGTCAGCGGGCGCCAATGCATTGTTATTTAAGTCCTTACGAGATGAGGTCTTTAAATTGGAAAGACAACTTCTGCCTTTGCCTCAGCCTACATCGCCCCCGGACCATCTTTCGAATCGCCCCCCCTCCTTGTGTGCCTCTCCATGCAAAATACGTTCGATTTCAAGAAATACGCCGACTATGCTTCGCTGAGGAGCCCAGAGACCAAGCTCCCGAAGAACACTTACTTCGGACACACAGAACACACGCTGACGATCTTCGAGCCTTACCCAAAGGCCATATTCCACCTCCTTATGCTCCCGCGCGTCGGCGCGCGCCCGCTCGTCCCGAAAAATCTCGTCAACCTGCGCACGCTACTCAACTCGTCTGAGGTGTCGAAAAAGGAGGCGCGTGCCCTTCTGGAGACCATAAAGGCTGACGCCGATAAGGTCAAGGGGGAGATCGAGCAGGAGATGATCAACTGGATCGGCTTCAAATGGGATATTTGGATGGGCTTCCATGCCGCTCCGTCTCTCGAGTGAGCCTTTGCCCTCCTCTTCCTTCATAGGTTGGTACCCATAAGGGAGGCTAGGCATCTCCATCTTCACATCATTTCGAGTGACTTGTGTGGTGAGGGAATGAAGAAACCTAGCCACTACAACGGCTTTCATCCAGGAATTGGCTATTTCTTGCACTTGGACGACGTCTTGGAATGGTTTGAGGTAGTCGAGTCGAGGTACAACGAGGTATGATCGGTTTCGTCCAGGAGAAGTGCGTCGACTTCATTAAGCCTTGCTTTGACATTTCCCTCTAGAATAAACAGCTTTCCGAATCACATTACCGGAAAAAACTCACAGAAGAGCTATACTGTTTCCACAAATATTGCTTGGAGAGGCCACCTGATATGCGGGCTATGAAAGAACACCTTCAGGAAGAGTTCGACAAAATCAAGAAGAGAGAAAATGAGCGGATCGAACGGAGGAGGGTGGCCAACGAAAGGAAAGAGCGGGTGCGGAAGAAGCGCGAGCAAACAGAAGCACACGCCGAGGAAGAGCTAGAAGGCGTTGCCGAGCAGGATGCCGTCCCAAGTGGTCATTGAACTGCGTGCCTCTCGTCAGGTGTACCCTCGCGTACACGGTTTGATCTTTAGAGTCCCATAGCCCTAGTTTGACAGTTGTAATTTATGTGCCTGTACAATTAATCTTGTGTTTTATCTTGCTATTGTATCAATTGTCCCGTCATTTGCTACGTCCTTTGATCTGTCAAGAGGAAGGGCCATTTCAGCGGCAGCAGTCCTGTTACTACGTCAACACAGCAAACGGCAGACGCAAGCTTCGCGAGGCTGGGCATGGGTTATGAACCTTTAGATACACAGCATTCCCGAATTGTTGTCCAGATGGCAGATGGCTTGTGCGGCGCATGAGCAAATTTTGGGGCCCAGAAGTCCTTGTATAACTAGTGCAATTGGTGGAGTCGCTTCCGGTTCAGCTCAGCCACCCGGCGATGGGTGTTGCAGGCGGAAAGACGTAAATTACCCGTTTAATGGAGCTCTGGAAGGATAGCCAAAGGCTTGGGCGAACCGATGATATGCAAATAAATTAGACATCAGCCAAGACCGGTACTTGTACGTGGGGCGCTTGCAACGCGTCTCGTAGGCGCGAGCACCAAGGTTGCCCGTTTTGTCTGCTGAAGCGCGACACGCCGCGTTCCTGAAACTCAGTCCCTCCATCCGATCTTGAGATTCACAATTCTGCCGCATGACGGGAAGACCTTCTCTGATGTTTACTTCAGCGATGACAAACAATATTTGATAAAAGAGCGGATGCCCAGGCCTATGCTTATCATTGTTCTCGGAAATAAGGTCGTTAACTGCTCCTCGGGCTCCAGGAACAGAAAGGCATCCACTTGACATATGGCTATTGCACGCGCGTCGTACGGTCGTAACTCGAACCCCATTAACAAACCAGGGAGTTATGCGGCACTCATACAAGTCCCTTTGAAAGGACAGGCCTTCCGTCGGCGACCCGACCCTTGCTTGCTGAGAAGTCATGTTGATACCACTCTTGAGTATGAATTTGAGTCGACACTCGATCGTGATCATAGAGGACTTAATCGCCGGCGCCAAGAACATGCATCACCCGTACACGCTCTAAGGTATCGCACGCCCAGAGTTTGTCTTGATCAATGAGTCCACAGTATCCCCACAGGCCCCCTGCACCCCTTGCGAGCTTCTCAGGAGTTCCGATAATACTGCCACCCGACCCAATTGGCGATGACGAAATAGACACTCATGGGCACGATCAAGACCACAAAATACTTGTAATGCGCATCTTGCGCCAGCGCATCCAGAACCTGTATGTTGTTTTCTTTGAGCATCGGAGCCAGACAGTTATCTAAAGCATTAAAATTGACGCACCAAGACTCCGGTGAGTGGCAAGAACGCGCTGAAGAGCACAGCGTAGCCTCCGACTATGAGGAAGAGCGCAGATGCAGCAATTAGGACATGACCGCTATTGAAACTGTCTGTGGTGGATAACGCATCCTCTGCAGATTGCATGTGCTTGATAGTAAGGAGAGAGCAGTCCTTGCAAAGTTGTACCAAAGTTGCAAAGTCGATGGCGGGCACCGTGCCACAATGTGACTGCATCACACGTGTCGACGCTGCGGCTTTAGCCGGTACCGCGACGGCCACTCGAAAGTGTTCTCAAGATTTGGCACCCGCCGCTGCTTGCAGAGGTCCAAGGCAGCTTCATACGCTCAGCTCTCTTATCCCTTTATAAACAAGCTGGGACTCCGTTATTTGCATTCTGGTTACGATCAGCTGGCCAACGAACCGACCGACTGAGTCTGCCCGCCGCCACCGGGTGCGGCGGCGTTCGATCTTCTTTCGATGCCTACTGAGGAATTGTGCGCTCGGATCTGGCGCTTTCTCTCATGTCTTCTGTTTCCTTCGATGTCCTCTCCACCTTCAATACCGACATAAAGCTTTCTATACGGTAATCCCCGGGTCTGGCAAATAATGTGTCCATGCACAGACATTTCGTCGCCGCAACCACTGCGCCGAAAAAGAAACATTGGATCTGTCGGTCTATTTGAAACGGTACGATTAGATACGCCTTCATACGCGTCCTGATGTGTTAGTTATAAGTTATTATGTCTAAAATCCAAAGTGGATTCGGCAATTTCCGCGTCAATTGAATGCACGCAGTGGCTCAGATCGGTTCTCTTTGTTCCTCGATCCCATTGAAATGAAATACTCCAGCATGATCTGTTATTGTATACACAGTGGTACTTCATGCTGTACTTCGTCTCGTTGACGAAACAAGTACTTCTTCCGACACATGCAGGCTTCCACTAACGTCTCCGCCACAGAGGTATAGTCACACCTCGAACAAATGGATTAGAAACACGACCAGCTAATGTCAAGTTATAGATTCGCACATGAACTTTGTACTTAACGTCGCACTGCTACTTTCCGACGCCGGAAGGTTTGGAAGTTTCTAATTTACACTCTTCAGTTGAAGAGATATCCTCTTCTGGCCAAGGTTGTACGCTGTAATTTAGGGAAAAGCCAAGCAGGTGCACCAAAGCTCCGTGAAGTTGTCGAATATTCATACTTCCAAAGATTCGTTCCCCCTCGTCTGCTTGGCTATCCGACGGCGTTCTCGCTAAGTTCCTTTTGAGCGGAACACTTAATGGCACGCAGCTGCAAGACGCACCAGCTCAAGAATCAAGACGCCCTTTACGGTGGCGTTCGTCGATGGTCACAGAATACCTTAATGGATGACCGGGCGTGCACGGCTGCCAGATATAAACCGCTGGATGCTGTGCTCTGGATACCTCCCTCTGACTTCTTGTTCGGCCTATGCTCTGCAGTACAACTAGACGATCAGTATGCTATTCTTGGTGCAATATGATCATCCGTAAATAACTCTGCCAGAATGACACACTGACAAGGAAACATCGGAAGCATAAATATAGAGCGGGCGCCTCAATCCAGCGTTGAATGCATTCAGACACCTTCCCTCTGCCAACTAGATCTATGAGTATCTGGACTCATGTGGCGGCCTCGCCTACCGGCGAAGAATAAGACATCAACCAGCTTCGTTAATTGGCTGCTAATACACCCGTCCGGTGGTTATCCCTTACTCTTGAACTTTCCGCCGGGACACGGATTCCGATTCAAGCACGTCTGTCCCGTCCACGGATTCCCTGTCGGTATCGCTCTAGAACTTTGAGGGAACCCCCTGCGGCGATAATAGTATAATCGTAGGAGCTGATATTATACTCGTGGTTCTATTGATCCTTCTAGCCGTCGGAATAAAGGAACGCGAGGGGTTGCTACAAAATGTCGGCATTGCCATTCTAAAGGTGAGAAAAAATCACAGTCGCCGTCCTCGGTCCCACTCTTCCTTATCCTTAACCGGGATTTTACTTACCGGGCCTTACGTTTTCTATACATCTGTATGTCATGAATCTCTTCTATTTTACGCCATGAAGCCTTCAGTATTTACTTCTCCTAACCTTCGCTTTGATGTATGAGGACTTCTGTAGCAGGCATCCGCTGAAGGGGGACATTCAATTTGGATAAACGTATGAAGAGTCTCATGCATCCGGAGCTCACGCAGTAGAGCACTGCAGATGCGCTTACGGCATGCGATATCCTGCTTAAAGCGGAGGCCTTTATAATCGAAATGAAGTCATGTGAAAGCGTTTTTTTGCTGATCATCGTATCCCAGGTCGAAGGCAGTGTGCCGTGTGTACTGTACTATTGCTGTGTCTACTTGGGTTTGCCGCCCCTGTATGGACTCACTCGCATTTACACGCCTCTGTCACGGGCTGTATATTTACGCGTAGTATCGTATATCCGGCTCGTGAAACAGCTTCGTATTCACTGCATTTATGTGAACACACACTCCTGAGCGAGGTCACCATGCGTTCAGTTTACGGCTTTATGGACTAGGCAGGGAGGATGCTCGGTAATTTCTTACAGCCGTGAATTCTTCTAGTAGCCGGAGACAAAAGCCTCTAAAGCTACAGCCTTCGTCGTTGGCATGTGGTCGTATAGGCGGCTTATTCGATTTTCTGAGTAGGCCCCGGGCCTCCGAGTCTGGCAGTACGCCAGACTAAGCCACAATCAACTTGCCGGCCCAGGAGGCTGTGGGCATTAGGCACGTGCGTCGGGTGACGCATTTTGGCCTGATCCTCTAATTGCGACATAGGGAGGGCCCCAGATAGCCGTAAGGCAGTGTGGGGGCAGTATAATCTTTCACTGGGTTGTCGCCAGTTGAAGTTCTTAATCGAAAAGAGTCGCAATCTTAATATGTAAATCGAGTAAGGATCGGCGACCATCACTGATAGAACACGATTGGGCCGTTCAACTTGGTTGAACAGTACTCTCAGCCCATGGACTGCCTCTTCCGCAACACCGTCTTTGTAACATCCGAGTTGTTCTTGTTCTGACCCCAGCGCGCCTCGCTCGTCGCGCTATTCTGCTACGAGCCAAGAGCTGCGAATAAAAGGCGCTCGTTATCATATCATCTCAGATTCGACGTGGCATCTGTTCTGGAATTTGAACTTCCCAACATCGGTAACCTCCTTTGGACGTCACCACTCGTGCGGCCAAGCTCGATCAAACGTGCGAAGGCCCCCTAACCAAACCACCATCTACTTCGACTCACCACCTGCACCAACCGTCTAGCCGAAAGCCGACGCCACATAAAAATTCATTCCAGTGCAGAAACCCTTCTGGGCTCGAGCCACGGAGCGCGGCTTGATTCGAACGGAACTCGGGCACCGAATACCAATCAATTACTTATGTGGCAACAAGTCGGACCAACAAGAGTCACGACCATCGGAGTATAAAGTGAATCGCGACGCAAGTCTACCCCCACCCACCGCACGCCCCTCTCTACAACTTATCATCCGTCCCCGATGACTGTTTTATCATTTTCATCCACGCGCTCTGATACCAGAGCGACTCGTCCCCGAAGCTCAGCCTCCAAGAGGTTTATCTTCAAGAAACGCAAGCAGCTCTTCCGCAGGAAAGGTGGTGGGGGTGGAGGCCGTAGTTCCTCTGGCGGCAAAACCTCTACTTCCGCAAAGAGCGGAGGAAGTAGCTCAAGTGCGAGTAAGCACGGCGCCTCGTCGACGTTTACGAAATCATCCGGTGCCAAGCCCATCAGCGTATCAAATTCCGGCGCGAAAAGTACGACTGCAAATGCATACTCAGATGGGGGAGGGAGCATAGTGACGCTTGACAGTGATTCTCACTTCGCTGGTCGCTTGGGTGGGTCGGGTGCTAGGGTGAATAACTCTCCCATACGTATGTTTTGCAGTGCCTAATTTCTCCTGACAATCTGCAGGATACGGTTTATGGTACCTCGCGCTTCGGCAGTGGATATCCATATGGTGGCTATGGACAGTATGTTGATTCGAGACCACTGCCTTACTACTTCTACCCCGTCCCGACGACTAATAACTATTACGGTGGCAATGAGGTGAGTCAACTTTATCCTGTCATCTTCTGGTTTCTAATGCTATACAAACCTAGTACCTTAATGCCACTCCTGACGAGAGACCCGGAGGCAACCTCATAGTCGCTATAGTTCAACCGTCTTGGGGTCCGGGGAACGTCACATACCGTATCCTCGGCGACAATTCGTCAGTAATTTCAGTCTTCGCCGCGCTCGTGTCAAACTGTTCTGTTGTGAATGCGACGTCGGAATTCTACGCGTACTCAGCGTCCGAGTCGATTTGGCCGGTTCCGGAACAAGTCGTGCAGTACTACCGCGCATCCTCGTTCTTGCTTTCCCTTGATGGATATAATAATACCGCGAGCCTTCCGGCAAACATGCCTGCCTCAAACAACTCCGCATCCGTGTCTATCGCGGACACACCGCTTCCCAGTTCGTTAAACATTACGTTCTTCGAATGCGTTAACCAAACAATCGGCGCAAGCGTTCCGCTAGTGGACCCTCCCGTTCCGAAGAAGCTATCCTCATCAGCCATAGTCGGAATCACATTCGGTGCAATCTTTGGTCTGGGATTTCTCATATGCCTACTTTGCGTACTGTCAGACCGCTGCAAGCGCTACAGGAAGGAAAGGAGAGAGAGAAAGAAGAAACTTCTCCTGAAAAGTATATCCTCCCCCGCTGGTTGGGACACCAAGAAGACGGAACCAGCTTGGAGAGAAGAGAAGTCCAGTCCCCGATTCCCTGAGAAGGCCCCGGGAAGCCCAGCCTCGCATGAGGCACTGTTAGCCAGCCCCGTGACGTCCCCGGGCGCGTTTGGAGGAACCAGTCCTATGTCGTCCTGGCACTC